>JARPMJ010004194.1:0-80085 GCA_033366665.1 Phoxinus dragarum
TTAAATTGAGGTCCCCATGAGGAAACAAGCTTATAAAACAAGCTTCTTCTTTTTTTTAATGTAAAAATGCAGAACGTTTTCTGTTATGGATAGGTTTAGGCGTAGGGTTAGTGTGGGGAGAGAATATACAGTTTGTACGGTATAAAAATCGTTACGTCTATGGAGAGTCCCCACAAAGATGGTAAACCAGATGTGTGTGTGTGTATGTCTGTCATGAGGCAGTAATCCCTCCTCCTTGGAGATCCCGTGGCATGGTGTTCCTCACTTTGTGTTGTCACTTTCTCCTCTTTACATGCATAACAAATACTCTCTGGATAGCTAGATAGACCTCGCACAGTGGCTTACTGCAATTCAAGAGATTCCATGTGATCCATGTGAATGTGTCCTGTGGTGGATGGTGAAATAGTGATATTGATGGAGACGGTGATATTGTGGGTTAGTTTAATTTCTTCCTCATCAAGAAACTCACTGGAGTTGTTTGGAAAATGAAACCGTGTTCTTCAAAATATCTTCCTTAATGGCATGAGAGTGAGTAAATTATGGCAGAATTTTCATTTTTGGGTGAATTATCCCTTTAAATAAGTTTCTCTGCAACATGTTCTGTTCATCCTTCTAGGGTTCTGTCATTTAGAAAGTATAAATCTGGTTCTAACAGAGAATGTTCTAAGAACTTTGACTAGCATGCTGACATGGTTCTCTCGAAGTTATGAACATTCTTCCAGGAGCGTTAATAGAATGTTCGTTTAAAGTTATCTGATCTTTAATGATGTTCTCAGAACATTCAAAAGTAATGTTCCCACAATGTTTGTAAAATGGATTGTTCCCTTACCCTTCACATAACCAACAAAAAAAGCATTATAAATGTATTCAGTTCAGAGAACATTAAAAGATAACATTTTCATGACTTAACGTTAACGTTAGCAAAACGCTATGAGAATGTAGTTTTTGTTTGCAGGGTTAGCGCTTGACGTTTTGTTTTCAAATAGCTCAGTTAACGTTTGGTCTTGACATACAGTGAAGTGATTCTGATAATCTTGAATGAAGCTCCGTTCTAAAAACATTAATTTGCATCTCAGGACCAAAGTCAGTATATTGACACATTGTTTACCGTGATTGTGCCATGGGTCAATGACGTAACGGGTCTTTTTTTTTCCGAATGCCTTAATTATAATAAAAAACAAAAATATAACATCCGAAGTATGTAAGGTAGTACAACTTGATATCTTCTATTGAATCCAAAAGGTTTTAAAGGATAATTCCGGTATTTAACACCTTGAGTCTATATTGTAGTTTGTTTTGGATAAACAAGAGTGGTGGACAACATTTTTTTGACAATGGTTCCTCTCTCAAATTTTTGACTATAAAAGAATTGGCCATGGACCCATTTAACATTGGAGTCAATGGGCATGTCCGAAAATGTCATTAAAACAGCCAATAATGTTCGTTTACAAAACTGTTAAACTCACCGAGTGGTTAGTGGTGTTCGTTGATGATTATAAACAATATATCGTCGCAATATATGATTCCAATCCGTTTATTTTGCTATAGTGGAACTATTTTTTCAGACACTTCACAACCGTGTAACTTCCGCTCAATGACGAATAAAACACGACAGAAACTGTATTTCGCAACACTTTTTGTTTCTGGAACATCAACTAACATCACTAATCACTCGGTGAGTTGCACAGTTTTGAAAACTAATGTTAAAGGTTGTTTTAATGACATTTTCGGACATGCCCATTGACTCCAATGTTAAATGGGTCCATGGCCAATTCTTATATAGTCAAAAACTCGAGAGAGGAACCATTGTCAAAAAAATGTTGTCCACCACTCTTGTTCATCCAAAACAAACTACAATATAGACTCAAGGTGTTAAATACCGGAATTATCCTTTAATTATATTTTACTACATATAAAGGTATTTTAAAGATTTTGAAGTGTCAAAAGGTCATTCGGTTTAACCGTCCGAAGGCCAATACAGCCATTTCATTTGTGATTTAAAATATCTTAAAATGTAATAAATTTCTATATTTTTTATTCTGGTATCATTTTATCACATTATATATCAACATTGGTGTACGCAAATGGGTATTAAAATTATGTGCAGAAATCATTGCTTTGTTATGAGAAAGAATGTCCAGAAAAATGAATTTCATTGATGTCATTCGGAGTAACCTATATAAAGGCACCATTGGCTGTCTGACAGGAAGTGGAACGTTTTTACTATGTCAGGCTGCATTTACTCTTCTGAAAGTGACAGAAGGCTCAGAGAGTAGCAAGTAGCTATTTGAGGAAAATACCTGACAAACATCGTGTCAGAGGGACTTGGTTAGGTTTGAGCAGAAGACAGTAGTTCTGGGGAATGAAGGCCCAGCGCCGATTAAAAGTGACAGACAGGTTAATTCAGCAGCCAACACAGCCAAAGCTTGTCCCACATGTCTCACACCTCTCACTTCTATTAATCTCCTACGCAGGTCTCTTGTGCACACACACACACGCATGTAAACACACGAATGCCTACGCATATAAATGCCACAACACTGTTAGCCACTTATGTCCTCTTGATTCTTGCTGAAAACACTTGTGTTTTGAACTTTTGTTTTGAACCATTTCCCCTGCTGTGTACTCTTTCCCTGCACTATGTGCATGTTTGTTCAGATTACTTGAGCACCTCTTCGGATAACCCATATAACCAACCCCTTTACCTTCTGAAAAACTCACACCCCCAACAACGGAGGCTCAAGAGCTCATCTGGTTGAGCTGTGGTTGTACCAGAATTTGCTTCGGCAGTTAAATGGACAGTTAAATTGAACGCGTGTTGGTTTGAAAAGAAAAAAATCTCAAAAGATAAACAGGACTGTGGCTCTGATGACTTGTACGGATTCCCAGTTGTAATTAACATAATACTCGACTAAAAGCACATTTGGTCTGTTAATGGCAGCATGCGAGTTGCCGTGATTTTCTCGAGCTCAGAATGTGGTTCTGGGCAGCAGATGCAGAGACAGCCTCGTCTGCTCCAGCTGGAACGGGATGGAAAACCAGCATTATTGACAGTGTCTAGAGATCTAATTACCTCTGTATTTTCATTAAGGGATTGTTTTTTAATCATTACATTTTTCGTCAAACAAAACACCATTCACAGCCCATTTCATTTCAAAAATACACAGGAGAACTTGTAGGGCCGGGACTACTCATTCAAAGTTAACCCACCCACTGGATATTAATGTTAAAACGTCTCTGAAAATTGAAAATTACATGAAATATGAAAAGCGTTCAAATTAAAACTTGAATAAATTAATATAAAAAAAAACTCACTAATAGCAAATGTAACATTGCACATATTTTTAGGGTCAGTGAATATCCGGAGCTTCGCCAAGACATTTTTGTGGACATGTATGGGATTATTGTTTGATGATATATTGGAATAAAATACACTGTACAGTCTTCAAAATTAATTTTGAAACCTTACACCAGCAAGGAGCAAGTATTTATTTTGAAGTCCCCCTGTAGTCAATAATTGTATTCCTTAAAACTCACCAAAATAAAATATTTTAAAAAAAAATCCTTGAAAAAAAAAAAAAAGGCTTGAATGTAACTCTACACCCTTGCCTCATTAAGTATATGCGGTTCTATGAATATGCAAATTAGCCCCGCCTCCACTCACTCACACCAGCTCAGAGATCCACTGGTTGGCGATCACACGCTGACCTGATTGGTTACAAGGTAGTTTGTGACGTCAGAAACACCAGCGAATTCAAACCACGTTTTTTTGAGACTGTCTTTGGTTTACTGCAGTTTTAAAGAGAAAATACTTCGCAATGATGTTGACTTATGAATTTGCACATGCTTTTTCTTAAAGCATATTAAAAACACCACATAGACATATAAACAACATTAAAAAAGCTTGATTTTCACCACAGGGGGGTTTATTATTTCAAAAACAGCATTTTAAGACAGGACATTTCTTACATTTCTGACAGGAAGATTAATTCGTAGGAGAACAAATACAGTAAAAGCAGTAATGTCGTGAAATATTATTACAATTTAAAATCACTGTTTTCTATGTTAATATATGTTCAAATGTAATTTATTCCTGTAATCAAAGCTGAATTTAATTTTATTTATGTGATGTATAAAGCTGAATTTTCAGCATCATTACTCCAGTCTTCAGTGTCACATGATCCTTCAGAAATCTGTCACTGTGCAATTTTGACTCCTAAATTATTGTCGTGTCATGGACAGGATACATGTCAGACCACACATTGCTTCCCGACCAATCATCACTTGCCATTTTTGACTACATGCATGATGTCATTGAGAAGGCGGAACTAGCGACCGACTTCCAGAAACAAGAGCGTAAACAAACAATGGCTACCATAGTGACATGTTTGCTTAATGCTAATTCCAGTTCACACCAGGTTGCTAAAGCGCCTCCACTATCAATCGCCAGCATTTTGACTCAGTCATGGTAGTCCCTCAAGGTAACATCATAAAGGCAGGATCATTGTTGCCATACTGTAGCTCCACAAACCTTTCCCCCATTGCATAATTCCACCTAGCAGCACCAATGCAATTGTCTCTATTTTGTTTCGGCGTGTTTGAAAGCTGTGTACAGAAGAGCTTCTGTTCTCCTATTGGTCAACGTCACAGATTCTGTCTTCTTTCTGTCTGGACATCGTGAAGCGACGGTTGTCGTCCACTGTGAGACACTATAGATAAAATTATCGATTCTTGCGTCCCGACGCCCATTGTCCTTTTACGAATCACCACAACACCACATAAAATGGATCGTGTCTAAATCGGGCTAATATCGTGTTGACTGAATTTGGTTGTGCTACAGCTCTACTGTTGAAAAAGTAGCTTGTTACAAGCTGAATTACGAAAACTGAAAGGATCCAAACAAAAATATTATTTAGTGAGCTGTGTGTGTGTTTTTTTATGCACCTTTCCTTGATCAGACTGTGTTGAGTTCATAATGGGTGGCCCAAATTAAACAGTCTCACCAGTCTATTAAACCAAGAGCATTTCTGTTTCTGACAATAACCCATGACTCAGAAATATTACATGACTGGCTGTAGCATTTCAGAACTGGTGTGGGTTGATGCAACGCTTCTCTGTGAAAGGAGCAGTCTAGTCTTTTGCTTTGAACTGGACTTAAAATAAAGCTTCAGGCAATAAGATTGAGAGAGAACATGAATGCCACTCTTTATCATTGATTTACTCTGAAATCATCCCCTTGCAGAAACACCATCCAATCACATTCAAAATGATCAAATCAACATCTCTGGCCTCGCACACACACACACACACACACACACACACACACACACACACACTATCCATCGTGCTCAGTCACATGCCTTTTTTTGCAGAACGTGCTTTACTAGCAGTGTCATTCTTCTAAACCAATAGACTGGGACTGCAGTGGCCCGCTGCTCAGCGATGGCACTCGGCTTGGTATTACCATACAAATAACAGCCTTCTGTCTTACAGGCCAAATCTTTTATCGACTTCGCCGCTGTGTCTCCCACTTGACAGACTTCCCCCTGCAGCCCCGTTATTCCTCTTTAAGCTCCTTGTCTAGCATCGACCTTGATGAACTAGCTTATACAGCTCAGGGAGGGAAAGCTCTGGATTAGATCAACAAGTCACTTGTTGTGTACACTTTAAATGAAACCAAAATTGAAGGGTTCAGTGGAATGACCAAAATCATACATCACGGTATGAGTAATTTCATGTGTGTCACAGTAGTGGCATACAGTATATCAGTTATTTTTGCAGGGAATCTCAGAAGAAGAAAAAAAGTAATAATGACCATATAATACTGATTCAATATTTTCACTACAGGGGGACTTTTAACAAAAAAATCGAAATCTAATTCAAATTTTTGATGAAAATGAATGTCTCATATTTTTAATAGACTATACAGAATTGAATGTCTATATAAGTCTCACCTTATATGAAACCATGAGTTCAGAGGTGTTTTTAGCCATTTTTTCAGTGTAGACCTTAGTCAGGTTAGACACCATATTGAATTTAGCGTGGATGAAAACAATGCTAAGTGTTTAGTCTTTACAATGGCACGCACTGTATACAGATCCTAGATCATGTAACTGTCATAACTCACAACTTTTAAAACTGTTTCATGGAGTTTTTTGAATTCTTTTTTTCTGAGACGGAAGATGATATGTTGTTAAACAACAGTACAATCTATTGAATGCACTATCCCTCGCCACCTCGTTTTTATTCCTGTCAAAAATTACATATGCGCTAAAGCTGTAAACGATTAATCGCGATTAATCGTTCACAGCCCTAATATGCGCTACTCTGACTAAGATCTGTTGGGGCATAGGATACCATCAAGTTTTTTTTTACATTTTCTTGAGTACTGTGGTGTTTAAGTATTGGCTTCAAAGGATGTCACTTGTTAAATGTAAAATAAACATACTATTGTTATCATTAACCCAGCAACTGGACAGCTGACTTGATGCGGTCACATCCTGCTCTCTGTTTTCACATTCCTGTTTATTTATTCATCTCACTTTTAATAATGTAGTGGCCACTTACAAGCACATGGAAATACTCGCAATATATACCGTCATCCCATCTTACCCTGCCGACCTGTATATACTTTGGTCAAACTTCACCTTTAATTTGACGTTAATTAGAGTGTGGGTTTAATTAACTTAGATTGTAATAAACCTCGGAGCCTCAAGCTTGGTGGAGAGTGATAGTATCATGAATGTGGACCTGCCAAATTAAACCAAGCTTCCCACCCCTGACTTTATTTTAAAAAAGTCAAAATTTAATTAATAAAACAAGGTAGAGCAGACTCTTGTGGGTCCTCTGGGGATAAATTAAAATCCTAAAAATGAGGCTAAATGGTCTGTGTGCTGACAATGTATGGTAATACCTGTCAGGGAATACCCTCACTAGCTTTGGCGTAAGCTAAAAAGATTCTCCCATGATGCCTGTCTGTGCAAGTGTAGCATTGTGTACCTCTGCTGCCAGGATACACTCCACTCATGATTGGATCTCCCCTGCTCCCAAATCACGTTAGTGTAATATGCCGGCAGAATTTCATTTGGGCCTCTGCAACCTCAGAGACACTGCATTGGCTTTAAAGAACAATGCACTTACCATATTTCATGAATTTTTTCATTTGTAAATTGCTTTTAGTGGCAGTTCATGACAGGCCATGTAATAGACTGACATTTATTTTCATTAGATGAAATGCCAAATATATGTCCGTATGAAATTTGCAGGGCTACAGAGCAGGCAGAGGGGATGGCGACGCCAAGTAGTGACTCTTGCTAATACTGACAGAGCTCTGGGCTGTACTGCGGCTCTGGGGTAACCTAATGGAAGACGGCAATCTAAATGGGCTAATGGACATTAAAAGTAGGGGTTAGACCAGGGGCACGTCTCTTCAAATTACACTGGCATGTTACACCTCTACATCCATTTTAACCTGGCACATAGGGTCATTCACACTTAATTTTATTACAGTAAGCCCAAAGATGCGTGCTTCTTTAATAAAGACACCTGATGAGGGATTTAAAAGCAGCACTGGCACATGAGTAGAAACATGAGTAAAGGATAATGGGAGATAGAAAGTGATGAGTGTTATAATCAAGTCTTCTCATATCAGTAGGGGGGAACTTGAGTAAAAGGCTATTGAGTACATTTACTTACTGTCAAAGGCTCTTGCATATGGTGGGTGAATGATGGCCTTCATTTTATTTGTTGGCTGGAACGCATGCAGAGACTTAAGACAAACGCTCCCATCAGTCGTTCCACAGAGTGGCCACTTATACAACTTTAAAAACTGCTGGAGAAGCAGAGACACAACAGATTAAGTGAAAGCAGCAAATGGATCCCTCATCCCTCGTGGTCCTGCTCACTTTCATGATGCTTCGTCTCGTATCCTTCGCTTGTCCTTGAAGTCCACAAGACTGTACTGCAATATTCCTTAAATTCGGCCCTGTAGGGGGTCATTGCAGAGGGCCCTGCAAAGATTAGCCCAAACCCTGATTAAACTTGCTTACCGGTAAGTTTCCTTGACTAGACCTTGACTAGCTCAGGTGTGTTTGATTAGGGTTGTCCCATTTGTCATTTAAATATTCAAAAGGGTGTTCACAAGTTCATATATGGACTTTGGTGCGAACTAACACATGACATCACCAATGGTAGGACCACAAGGGCTCCATTTGATGCCAGTTTCTGTTGTATGGACTATTGGACAGGAGATCATTATGAATGGGTAGTGTTGTAGTACTCAAGACCAGACTCTGTCTCAATTCTCTCTCGAGTCCGAGTCGAAGACCATATTTGCATGGTCTTGATCTCAAGTGAGACACTAACGTATGGCTACGTTTACACGTGGACGGCTATTTTCATAAACGGACATTTCACCCCTCTCCGTTTTCAAAAACAACATCGTGCACACCTGTCAATTTTCAGAAAAGTGTTCGTTTACACGAACCCGTGTATATGCCGCCAAGAGTATGCCAAACCTGTTGGTGGCAATGTAACGAGAAGCTCAGGCCCACGTTGGCCAATCAGAATCCCAAAAATAGTCACATACTGTCATGTCGGCTCCCTAAAACTCAGTTTTTCTCAGTTTACGTGCAAACAAAGTTTTCCAAAATCTCCACTCTGGCCGGAGTTTTTAGAAAGAATCGTTTTCAGAGGCGAATTCTCCACTTCACAAACGAAAGGAAATGTCTCAGTTTTTCAAAATAACCATGTAGCCTACGTGTCAACGGGGCCTATGGCGGGGTTCCTTAGGGTGTGTTCACACTTGGCATGTTTGGTTAGATTAAAACGAACCCTGCGTGATTGCTCTGTTTGTGCGGTTTATTTGAATAAGTGTGAACGCTGCCTCCCGAACCCTGGTGCGCACCAAACAAGCGAACCGAGACCACTGAAAAGATGAGTCTCGGTCCGCTTCCAAACAAACTCTGGTGCGGTTCGAAAGATATATGAACGCAGCACGAACCAAATACATGTAAACAAACCAAAAACAGGAAGATGAGACCCTAAAAATGACAGAATGCTCAAGCATACCGTTTTTTTCTCGTCATAGTCACGGTGTTGCCAATCACAGTTCGGTACAGCCGTCAGAACCGCGTCTCCTCGCGGCAGATCTTCATATGTGTGTGATGGAGGGATTCCTGCTGCTGTTTTGACTGCATTACACAGTTTATAAGAACTCTCTGTGAGTTCTCAGCAGGTCAAAATACCATAATTTGAAGTCTACGCACATACAACGAGCGCATTTATCCCAGCATGCAGCATTGTTTGGGATGTTCGGTATGTTCAGTCTCAAAAGAGGTCATATTTCATAAAAGCCGGCCAATCAGGTTGTGAATGTATCCCTATACCTTTAGGTTCGGTATCTGAACGCTAAACAGACCAGGTCTAATTTTTAAGAGTTGGAGCGAAACTCTGCAGGCCAGGATTTGAGGAGCAGTGGTTCCGAACTCTGGCCCACGAGATCCTGCAGAAAACGCACCTGAACCAGCTAATCAAGGTCTTCCGAATTACTGGAAAGTTACAGGCAGTTGAGTTTGATCATGGTTGAAACTAAACTCTGCAGGAAAGTGGACCTCAAGGGCAAGAGTTTAGTATCCCAGCTCTGTGTTCTTGAGGATGGACACGCGTGGGTTACAAGAAGACCGCATAAAAAGTGCTATCAGTAAATGCATAATCGTTTAAATGATCTCAGCCCTGTTTGCTGAAAACAGCAACTGCAGTAGCAATCTAAATCCTGCACTCTGAATTCTCCCTAAACTTTCACTAAAAAAGCTTTAATGTTCGCTACATTAAGTATTATCCTTCCCTTTAGTCAGTGGCGGACATGCTGATGTCTGCCTGCGCACAGCTGTTACTGATGCACGCTCCATTTCTCTTCTGTACGCTCTTTGCTCCAGTGATATTACTACACCACCTTTACTGATATACATCTAGTGTCAAACAGATGCTATTTTAATTTTGTTGTTTTTTATTCTCACAACCTCTCAGAGGAATATTCATCACATCAGCTCATTCTCAGGTAGGGACCTGACAAGAATTAGTTAACAGAATATGGGAAATGTGTTTCCTTGTGACATTGTCTTCAGCAGTAAAGGCTCAAATAGATGTATCTCCTAAACGTCCCTCTCCACAACACCTGAAAAATCTGTGTGTATGCAGTAAGTCAGGGTCAGGCTGCCTCAGCCTCCTTTCGGCTAGATAAAGTAGACTATTCACAAACCTTTCTTTAGATGTAGCGCCTGGGAGGTGTGCAATTTCTTGCTTTCCGTCGTGGTTGAGAGAGCATCCCTCTGTGTCTCTATGAATGTCATTTTTCCTGCATTATTAGAGTGCTGCTTTTGTCTGCATGTCCCTCAGAAGTGAATGTGTGTGTGTGTTCCCCGTATCTTATCGCTCAAAGGAAACATTTCTTTCAGATTTTCATCAGCATGTATTGTGCTGGAGTTCATTGTGGAGTCATTGTGGCACGCTAGAAATAGTCGTCTCTTTAGTAGAGGCTGTAACTGACACTCAATTACAAATCAAAATGTTCTTTATGATTAAGGAAAGCCAGATAGAAGTATTAGCTGCCTTAAATTGCTGTCAATAGAATTTAATTTCGCATGAATAAAGTAGCGCATGAGTAGGCTAATGTTTGGAGGCCAGATCAATTTTTACATATGTACTGTTTGCGCACCTCAATGCATCCATCATATTAATTGGACTGAGTGCTACTATCACAATATAACAAATGACGTGAATGGACTCTCAGGCATATAATTGATCGAGTGCTGGGTAGTGCTGAGGTCACATCATAAATCTTTGTTGACTTTTGACAAGCTTGTTTTTTATTACTGGACTCTGCTATACCAATATAAGAAAATATTATACAGTATAAACAATAACACAGGGATTCCCAGTCACACTCTTTTGACTTAAAATGTTTACTTGATACATCACCTGAGATTTTTTGTTTAAATTTAACAACATTAAACAACCATGCATGTTCACGGTCTTCTGTTGTCAGTTAAAGTCGATCAATTGTCAGTTAAAATAGTCAATAATTTCATCCCTTAAAACTCATCTTTGATCACCAAGATGACATATTTAAACGTTTTATCCTTGAAAAAAAGTATTCATGCTTTAAAATAGCTTGAATGTAACTCTACACCCTTGCCTCATTTAGTATACGCGGTTCTATGAATATGCAAATTAGCCCCGCCTCCACTCACTCACACCAGCTCAGGGATCCACTCGTTGACGATCACACGTTGACCTGATTGGTTTGACAGTATGGATGGATGTTCAAAAAACAATTCAGGAAATATTAAGTAAAATTTATTTTTTAGGTGTATTTAGTTGAAATGTATCTGTCTAATGTTTTCATACAAATTGAGATCCAAGAAAAGTTTTACTCAGAGAATTTGCATGAATCCTAAATGTCTTATCTTATATTCATCAAAGTTGTCCTAAGACAAGAACGGGTATTGTTCAAAATGTATGTAGGCCTATAACTTTGAAATTTTTTGACCCACTTCAAATGTCGACTACTGTATGTTAACTGTATGCCTTTTGCGATTTACTTTCATTTACTTGGTCTTGCTGCTGATATGGCATTAAAAGAAACGAACAGGCAATCTGATTGCTACTATATGTTTTCATTGTATGAAAAGGAGCAGCACGAACATTGTGCTAAATATCTCCTTTTGTGCTCCACAAGAAAGTAATCAAATGGGTTTGAAATTACAGAATTTTAATTTCTGGGTGAATTATTCCTTTAAGTAGCAAGGGATTATGGATGCGTGACTGGCACAAACAAAATAACTAATTAGTTTTTGCAGTGTTATTAAGAAGCCGCCCTCCTCTCGTTTTCAGAGGAACTGTGTGCACTTCATTAGAGGGTTTGAATATTTATTAGTTAAATAAATATAGTAAAAAGTAATTTTAGGCATGATTGTTGTGTAATTGCCAGTTTGAGAAAGCAACTGTATCGCCAGAATTCCCAACATTATTAGCATAGGAGCTGCATGGTATAGTGTGCTTGCGTCTCCGTAGAGCCCACAGACTTTTATGAGTTTTTAATGTTTTTTCCTTTTTCCTGTAGCTATAAGCAAGTCAACGGTGTTATCAAACCCAGTGCTCGGCTCCTTTCATGTGGTGATGTTTACACTTCACTTGCTCACTGCTGTTACTCCCTCAAGTGGAAAAGAGTTTAGCATATGAAAAAGCATATGAAATCGCATATAAATACGACACAGGGAACGATCGACTTTTGGGTGAGCATTATCCCTGCTATGAGACACAGCAAGACCACAGGGATGCTTTAAAGGAACAGTTTATCCTCGTGAGATTACAAACCTGTGCTATATTCCTACTTCCCTGAAACACAAAAGCAGATGTTAAATAGAATATCCAAGATTCTGTTTTCCATGAAACAAATACATTTACAAGCATTTTTGTGCTCTTTGGAGCTTGGCAGTATAAATTACCATCCACTTCTTGTATGGAAACGGCAGCTTGTGTGCTTAATTCGCTCTGTGCACGAGAAAAATGCTAACTTCCGGCTTGAGGGCGGATATTGGGTACTTCGTTTCCGGTTGCCGTCTTGTTTACATCAGGGGACCCGCGTTAAGTTAGTTTAATCGTTCGCAATGGACCTAAAACATAAAAAAAAACTTGTGGAATGTCAAGTCAATATAAGAAAACAACTCACCAAGGCAAAAAAGTCACATCTTATTCAATAGGAAGATTATCTGCGGTGCTTTGGTGCTCCGTGTATCTACATCGGCTTTTATTCTCGATTCTCTGTCTCGTCGTCTTCTCTTTAAAGTTATCACTTTCACTCATAACTGTAATCGTTTGATTGCATTTATAATTCTCTTTCTCAACATCTATCCTTTGATACATTCTGCTTCATCTGACTCGCTCTCTCTCTCTCTCAATGTCTCTGACAGCGGCAGTGTCGCCGGCGCAGTCTCAGTGCGCTGCTACCATTGGCTCGTTGGAGTGTCAATCAATGCAGCGCGATCAATGATTGGACGAAACACTTTCTCTTCTAAAACACTCGTTTTTCTCTCTTGTTCTTTTTAAATTTCCCATCTTTTTACACATCTTTCAACTCTTTTACTCGTAGCCTGGATTATCCGGGTTACACTCTCCCTGCTTTGAAGATATGCAGGTCCCGCTGCATCCTTTAGGCTGCAATGTCACTGCAGTAGAATTCCCACTAACGTTACACGTTTTCTGAGGATTATCTCCAAAAGAATAGGGCTCTCCCAATGCTGCACTGAGCCCCTGCAGTAATGACTGCACAACCAGAGAAAGGGGATTACCCAACGTGGGGTACTGTAGCCTTCTTGGCGGAATATACCATGGAATATACATCCTCTACGTCGTCCATCAGGCTACCGGAAACTAGACACCCCCTATCGGTTTCGCAGCCGGAAGTAGCATATGCTAACGTGCACATAGTCTATTGTATTTAATGTGCACTTGTAATTTTCAAATCTTACAATATAAATACACTCCATCTATGTTTTGATCATCGTTCTGAATCAGATCCGGACCAAGTCTTTGACAAAAACGCGATTTTCTCAACTTTTTGCTCAAAATGTTACTTTTAGAAATTGTCCTCATATTCAAGTGTTGGTTAAAAAATGAATGCCTTAAAGGTATAGAGGAAGATTTTCCCGAATTTTAGAAAAGAACCGCCCTCTCCACTTTTTGAAAAAATGCACATGCGCAACACTGTACCTGCTCCCGAGAGGGAACGCCTATTAAACGTGTGCACGAGAGAGCATGCACGAGCCTACTTCTCCTCGTGCACGCTCTGTTTACAAGTTGCTGTCTGCATTTATTTACTTATTATATACATTTGTGAACACATTGGAATTATCAAAAATGAACACACAAAGTTTTATAACATTTCAGCGTGATACCTTTTACCATTTGGTCATAAGGCTACTTTAGACAAATTGAGATGTTTACCGTGTCTGCGCAGTGCGTGACTTGTGCTAGGGCTAGCATCGCTAATCATAGCTTACATTAACTTTCACTAGCAGTAATTTTAAATGGATTTCTCCCAATAGCATGCCAAACTTTACCTGTCGAGTAGAAACTTCGCGACTGAGGCATCAGTGGGAAGCCCAACCTGTGCTTTTAGCGCATGCCAGCGTGTGAAATATTCTCCCAGAAACACTCTGGTCTTGTTTTTTTCTTCAGAGGCCTTTCTCTTCTTGTCATACAATTCGTAGACACTTTTTTTCTTGCGACCCTCAGACATTTAGAAAAATCCCGGTGAGAACGGCGAGCTTCAATGAATGGCTGAAACCGTAGCTCACCACACATATACACCTGAAAGTGCGCATGCGCAGAAAGCGAAAACTACCTAGGGACGAGCACGTACGACGGCCTTACGTAAACATTTCACCAGAATGACTGACAACTAGGAGGACCAATAGTCTGGATGATCCACCCGGAAAAAGAAAATCTTCCACAATACCTTTAAAGGTGCATAGCGCAAGATTCTGAGTTTTTGCAGAACTATGCCACCTCTGGCGGCAAGCGAAACTGCAGCCAGAGATGTGCACGCTCATGGACCACACTGGACAAAAGTTTTCTTTTTTTATCTTACGTGGAGTTTGCGTTGGTGTTTGAAATGAACTACAAGCAGGTCTCTTACAATCCATCTTCTACGGAGAATGCCGGCGAATACACAAACCTGCCAGGACATAGCTATGTGAGCGTGCCGTGAACGCGCATGACGTCACGCCCAGTCCTAAAATTCCGGCCCGAATCCCTCTTATTTATTTTACTTTACAGGATTATAGAGACAATCTCAGTGATCAGAGAAGGGCTCATTCAGCCCATCAGGCAATTGTTTAAGCATGTATGAGTTAGAAAACGGGTATTTTTTTACATGAAAAGTTGCTTAATGCACCTTTAAGCTTGGATAAAAAGTTTTTTTTGTTAGTTTGTTTAAAAGCAGATGGTATGTTCTTTCTTTCGATTTTACATGTTCAGATATTCATACAACAAAATATTCTGGGGGTCGTTTAAGCAACCCAAGCCGTCAAACCTACGTCATCAGAAAAAGAACCATTCCAGACCGGAAGTAACTTTTCAGACTTTGATTAAAGAAACCACGGCAAACAATTGTTTTCTGTGTATTAACTTGCACGGATTAATTGTTCACCACAAGCCTAATATCCGCTAACAAAGTAAATAGGCTCATTTTTGATTTCATGCCGACTTTAAAGGATGCACGAGATACTTAATGCTAAATTTATTTTGTTCTTGGACTAAATTGTTATGGTCATGAGCTTTGGGTCATGACCGAAAGAACAAGATCCCGGATACAGGCGGCCGAAATGAGCTTTCTCCGCAGAGTGGCTGGCCGGAGAAAGCTAATTTCGGCCGCCTGTATCCGGGATCTTGTTCTTTCGGGTGAGATAGGGTGAGGAGCTCGGCCACTCGGGAGGAGCTCAGAGTAGAGCCGCTGCTCCTCCACATCGAGAGGGGCCAGCTGAGGTGGCTCGGGCATCGGCTCCGGACGCCTCCTGGACGCCTTCCCGGGAAGGTGTTCCGGGCGCGTCCCACCGGGAGGAGACCTCGGGGAAGACCTAGGACACGCTGGAGGGACTATGTCTCCCGGCTGGCCTGGGAACGCCTCGGTGTCCCCCCGGAAGAGCTGGAGGAAGTGTCTAGGGAGAGGTAAGTCTGGGCATCTCTGCTTAGACTGCTGCCCCCATGACCCGGCCCCGGATAGAAAATGGATGGATGGACTAAATTACTAAAATAATGTTTGAAAAAATGCATAATTCACACTTTATTTCTGTTTTTGAATCATATGCAAGTGTCTTTAGCAGATAAATGTCAGAAAAGTATGCCTCCAATGTAAACTGATAAATGTGCAAAGACTTTATAATAAATAAATAAAAGTGAAGAAAAAAAAGGATGCACGATAGACGGATGGTGAAATACTGACAAAGTCTGACATAATATTGGAGATTTTATGTCTGAACATTGGCAATATTTATTACAAGGTATCTAATGATTTAGTTATTGAGAATAAGATGAGGATGATGTAACAGGAACAGAAAGACACGGTCTAGTTTGGTGAGATTGTGAGTCTTGTAGAGATGAGATCATTACGCAGTTAGTGTTAATGATAGTTGCATCATCTGTCACTGTCTCCCCAAGCAAGTGGCTGGATGATTTTGGGATCTCCGGGACATGCATCTTGTTCCAGTCTCTGGATGAAATCCTAAACGTTGAGAACCAGACCGTGCTCAAAGCTTTACCATATTGTGCCGTTATGAACATACTAAACAGTGACGCATTAATTCACATCAAATCACATACATCCTCCAATGTTTTGAGTATCATCAAACATGTAAACACGGGTGAATGTCTTAAATTATTATTTCATGTGTACAGAATATCACTCATGAACTCGTGATGGTTGACAAACTGCTAACGGCAGCAACATTTTGGCGTCTCAATGCTGTAAACAAGAAATATGGATGTCAATATCAATAATCTCTCTCATAATCTCACTCTTCTATTCCAGGCCAGCATTAAAACCCACATCTTCACTTTTTCACTTGCTGGCCCTAAAATCCCACAGCTGCAAAGATCTGTTGTTTTAAGCAGTGGCCAAATAATACCTAATGTCAATTCATATGCAAATGTTCGAGATTTGTACTTAATCAGCTTAGCCGGGAACTTGTTTGTTTCGCAAGCAACTTTTAATGTTGTTTCCTATTCTAGCAGAGAACATATTTTGCCATGAAGGGGACATGACTGACACTTTTACATGAAATATAACTGGGTAAATGTGACTGACATGCAACATAGTCTCATTCAAACAGGAGTTGGCACAGCTGTGACCTAGCAGACACGCTTTAGTTTATGATGTATAGGAGTTAAGTCTGGTTTGGGTTTTAGTTGCCTGTCACTTTTTTATTGTCCTGTCTATTAATGAAAAGCCAAAAAAGTTGTGTGGATGTCTCCTTTAAATCAAATCAAATCAAACTCTTGAACCTTTGAAAGATGTAATGGTTTATGATCCTCGGAAACTTTCACAAAGCTACTAGCTCCTCTGACGTGCATTTGTGTGAAGTTTATGGCCAATAGACCTTAGCAGTAAACTTCACACTTCAGCGTACTTTTAAAAAGAGTACTTATTACAGAAATAATATACTTTAAAGGGAATATACTTAAGTGTCATCTGAATGTAATGTTTTCAGACACTTAAATGCATGTTGCAATTAAAGGAAAGTGTATTGTGAAAAAGTTGAACTTTTTTTTTTTTACTCATTTAAGTAGGACTTCAGTATCTGCTAACATTTATTTTGACCTTTAGACATTTTGTTGACTATATTTTGCAACTACATGTCAAATAACTCAAATTCGATTATTAGTAGACTATCTGCCTATTAAGAGAATGTCTCAATGGGACCATTAAAACAGTATTTATTTACATAATGAATTGTCTTTGAAATATGGTCAGTATACTGCTGAATCTGACAAGCATTTATGCTAAATGTAATTTCTATAAAAAATTGTGTATATAAATATATTTGTAATTACACATTTTGCAGTGATGGTTACAATTTAGTATATTCAAAATACATATTAATATAATATATGATATTGATATATAAGTAATATATTACTTTAAATGTAATATTGAATAATGACTTTACATTAGTTTTTAGTTAAACTTAGTCGTTAGTTAAACTCATCCAAGTGTACTTTAAAGGATGAGAAAGGATTAAATTATTGATAATTCTTTAAAATATATTTAAAGGCAGGGTAGGCGATTAAAATGTATTTAAAGGCAGGGTAGGTGATTTTTTTTTGTTTTGTTTTTGTTATTCTGGTTAAAAGTCTATTCACATCCTGATAGCAATGATTAAGTAAAGTGGTCTAAATACATTTACATAAACATATATCTTCTGTGGAAGGTGCAGGACTAAAAAATGTTTGTCCAATATCTATCCAATATCAATATATTATACATCAACAGTTTGACGTATACATACAGTATATTCGTTTTATTTTTTATTATACAAGATTAAAAGATACAGTGTATGCCATTTATTTTTATTAAAATATATACTTATAATATTATGGCATCAGCATCTGCCATTGTAAATAATATATTGTTCAACCACTTGTTTAGAAGTTGAACAATTCGTCCTGGGGTAATAAAACCATACAGCATTAATTTCTATAATATGTGCTTTTCCCGAAGGATGGTCTGTTAGAGAAATGGCCATAAATACTACATGATTTGATGATATATATTTAATGAAGCGTCTGTCACCTTATATTAGACACTGGATTAGTTCATTAAAACTGTTGTTCAATGGTGACTGCTTTCCCTGGTCTTTGGTCCAATTACTCTTGAGAGCTAATTAGCAATGGATACATTAGGATTATGATGGTCAGAATATGTACAACAAAGGGGAATGTATGAGAAAGAAATGTATGAAAATAAATGTTCTTGTACCGTACATACAGAAGAGAGACACATCTCTGATGCACTTTTAAATACATCATTAACTCAGTTGTTCAGTTCGGTTCTGTACATACTGCGTAGATTTTTTGTAAATGTGGTTGTCACTTCCTGATATTTCAGGAGTTAATTCGGTTGTAGACTGCAGTTGTCGTTCCTGTAAATGAACTCTGTGGCTGCATTATTATTGACTTGGATGAACTCAAATAGCTTGGTTCGACACGCTATTTGAGTTAATACAAGTCAATAATAATGCAGCCACTTGTGAAAAAGTGAACTGGACAAGTAAAAATATAACTGGAACGTATAATATATGCATTTTTCAATTGTAGTCTTTTGAGTCTTCACGTAAACACAGTCTGTTATGTTTTAAGTGAACGTAACAGTTGAGAAAGAAAACACGTTTAACAGTATAATGGATCCGTGCGTCAGGTCTTAAAGTGACAGCAGCCTAATAAACCTGCTGCCAAATTATGAGATAATATAAAAAATATCTATATGGCAGGTTTTACCCATGGTATTATTGATGTCAAAATTGTGGCCAGTGAAAATTAATTGCTAATAACTTTGGAAAACCACTATAGCCACAGTGGCTGGTAAACAAAACACTTAATGTCAAACCCTGACTGGAACTATTCCTTGCCATTCTTAGAGCTGTTGGGCCCCGACTGTGGAAAAGTGACGAATGTCTAAGTTGAATTAAACGCAGCACAGATTAAACACTGACGGCCAGATTTACTAACAACTTGTGCCTTTTGGCAGGATTTACTAAAGACACCCAGTGAAACATTGGCGCTGAAGAGGCATGGACAGGGTTATTTTTGCTGTTGACTTTATTGCATATGCATTTGTAGGACTTTCCATTTCAGACGCAAAATTTATGGGAGGATAAATGAGAGTATTTAAATGAGAAAATAGGAGAATTTTCCCCATTCCCAAAATGAGAGTATTTAAAATTAATTTACTAAGGTTTGCGGTTGTCAGATTACTGGTATTTGCGCCATTATATACCAGCAAAAAAAAGCATGATAGATCGTCGTCAGTCGCATAGAACATAACACTCCCATCGGCGCTTTTTATGGGATTGCGCTCTCACTCTAATTTGCCATGTTTAGTAAATCTGGCCCTAAATGTGAATTGACAACTGAATTTAGCTGCAGTGTGTATGTGGCCACGTGAATGTATTACAGAAAAGATAGCTTTTTTTCTATAATCACAAAAAGAAACTGTTCTGATGCATTGTTGTCATGAAATTGATGAAAACATGATAATAGTCATTAAAATAATGTCACAATGCAAAAAAAAATAAAAATCAATGTTCCGAAAATATAATTTGTAAATGCAAATATAATATTATAGAGTAATCTAATACACAATATAATTTCTTTTGATTTTGCTGTGACCTGGATGTGTTTTTGTGAGCATAAATCCTGTAATCTTTCCTGTAATTCGCGATGAAGTATTGTTAAGGTGGTCCTCACAATGGGCAAAATGATGATACGTTGTGCATCAAGGACACGCGTATTAATGTGATACTGATTTTCTCACCGCGCAATCACGACACTTACAGTAGGTAAGATTGTGTGCAAAGGCCATTATTTCCAAGGTGCTCAGAAAGAATCAAGCCCTCCACGCCTATGAAACTTGATTATTACAACTAGATGTGTGTGTGTTGGGAAACCCGGAGAAACCTCTGTCGCCATAGCAACACACAGCATGGTCTGACGGGGTTCTCGCTGTGAGGAGAGGATACGTAAGGGTCGACCACCACGTGGGGTCCGGATCCCCTTTTCCGGACTGTGAATTCACATTATCTCTTTTTCCCCGACATATGAGTGCGAAAAATGGACAGATCACACATTCTCTTATTTTATTCCCATTGTTATGACATGACTCACCGGATATTATGTGTCCCTCCATGTTTCCATCCAATTACGCAGAGCTCTGTGGAAATGAGGCTGGCTCCAGAGATCTGAGAGGAAGTCTGTAAAAAGACTGGAGTGATCTGGCTCACACTGATCTGGTCTGTGGCTAATGCCTCTTTATGAATCCCTGGATAGTTGGAGCCCAGGAAACTGATTAAAACGGGACTGGAAACGTGCCAGAGTACAATGAACTCGATGCATGTGACATTCTCCCATGAGTGACCTTTAAATGAACATAATTGTTATTTACAACTTAATGTGTGTGGACAGCTGTGGCGTGATATCGATAACCACAGACGATTATATTGACTCTGCATTCATAATGAATGTCTTATGAACCGGAAACACGTTTACAGTACACACACACCGAAAGAAAGTTTAGAACCCTTAAATAAACACATAGAATATATATATATATATATATATAAGCATAAGACTGCAACATTGCAAGTTACTGTACCTTTGAATAAAGGTTTTGACACACCAAACTGACGCTCGGCTATCGTTGAGCGTCAGCCGGGCCAGTTTTTGAGGTGTGTTCCACACCGCAGCCACTAGTCGGACCTTATTGGGGGCATTTTGGCCGATTGAGCATGTTGAATGTAGAGCAAAGTTGACATATGCCAGACTTCACCAATCATTTAAGGGCTGTTAACACGACGCGGCTTTCAACTAAAAACATAAAACTTTTACTGTGTTTTGGCTGTTCGTTTACACGACAACGGCGGTTTGGGTGCCTGAAAACGCTTACTTTTGAAACGGGTTTCAAAGTGCAAGTTTTTGAAAACATACTCCGTGTAAACAACAAAAACGCAAATCTCTGAAGACGATGACGTCATGCACATGCGTATTGCATATTCAGCCTATTGTCTTTCATGGCTATCTAATGGCCTGGCAGGAGAATTCAACGTTTTTAGTCGCTTTCGTGTATCCGTGTGAATGGGGATCGTTTTGACAATGGCGTCGTCTGTATGCGGAAAATTCAAAGGAAAAACTTCTCCATTTTAAGCAAATCGTTGTTGTGTAAATGTACCCTTAGTCTGCATAAACCCCGTCCCATTCTTACAATTGCCTGCAAACTCGCATTTAAATCTGCCTTTATCCAATCAACGAACAGCAGACAGATTTGAACTGAATTGAATATTTTTTCTTTGGGACATAATGGCCAAGCTAAAACACTCTTACTTTCCCTTTGTGCCCATGCATGAATTCCAGGGTGGGATATGGAAGTAATTTAATTTACCATAAATCAAATTTGCCGTCTATAATCATGTCATCCTGGGTGACTGATCTTGGCGTAAACATCTTGAGTTGTAAACAGACAGTCAGAGGAATTATAGTTTACATCATTTAACTTTTGTTTGCTGCTTTTTACCATATGCAGTATGAAATTTTGAAACAGTTCTAAATTGTGGCAACATATACTGTAAATAGACTAACCAATTAAAGTAGACAAAAACACTTTAAAATAAATGGTCTTAAAGTTAATAAACGATCTGATTCATAGTACTGTAACTCCATGTCTAAGGACATTCACAACATTCACGCTGCATTAATTAAAATATATAAAAGCTGTCTGACTTATTTAGTAAATTTGTCAAAATAAACAAAAATATTCCCAGAAAGCTGGAATACAGCAATAATTGCACCGGTCTATAAATCAGGAGATAAGGATATAGCACGTAATCATAGGCATATTGCTATCCTTCCTGTAGTCTCAAAAGTTATGGAAAAGATTGTCGCTGAGCAATTAGCAGAACATTTAGAGTCTAACCAGTTGCTTTATCTACAGAAGTTTGGATTCAGAGACAAATATTCCACAGAAACAGCTAACTCTTATTTGCTTGACAAATTTAAAGAATCACTGGATAAAGGAAATGTTGTCGGGGCTGTGTTCCTGGACTTAAAAAAAGACCTTTGACACTGTTAATCACAGTATCTTGTTACATAAATTAAATGGTTTAGGTCTTATTTGGGCGGGAGGCAGCAATGTGTCAGGGTCAATGAGGTGAAGTCACCTCTGCATGCCAACAACATGGGAGTACCGCAAGGGTCTGTACTTGGCCCATTGTTGTTTACAATGTACATACATTATCTACCAAAATGCTGTCCGGGCGTCAACTGTCAGATGTATACTGATGACACTGTGGTCCATGTTTCCACGTGAACACCTGACAAAGGCATTACAGAATATATCTAAATGGCTCGAGTTATCTCATTTATCTCTTAATGTTAAGAAAACAGTGTCCATGTGTTTCTCCAGGCCTGTAAGCGATATATATTTGAGGTGCAGATCAAAAATGAAGTAATTGAAGCAGTGAATGAAGTCAAGTACCTTGGGATTATTCTGGATAAAAATGTAAAATTTGATAATCATGTTAAGTACATCTGCAAGAAGGTCAAACCAAACATAAATTGTTTTCGTTTTATAAGAAGGGATTTGTCATGTCACACTGCAAAACTATACATGCATGCAGTGATATTTGCTCATCTATCATATTGCGTCACATCATGGTCTCAAGCCTCTCCAACTAAATTTAAACATATTTTCATATTTTTTTACAGGCAGTAAAAATTATGATGCTTTTGCTTTATAACTTTTGTATGTACATAATTTTTAATATATGTTTTTAGTTTTTTTGCATCTGTAATCATATGGTATATTTTCTTTATCCTCTTTTGTTAGTACTGTTATTATAACTGGTGTTGGTTTTACATAATTCTCAGTTAACAATGAAACAACACTGAAATTTCAATCTCAACCAAAATGGCTCAGAAGAAAAATCGACAAAGTTTCATTGGAATGTTGTTAAGGTCTGATTTCAAATGAATAGTCAGTTATGTATAAATGCATCTAGTGTGTTTCAAATGCATACATGTGCAACAGTAGAGAGTGGCACAAAATCACTCTCAACGTTTTCTTCACTGTTCCTTGATGATGGAATGATCTTTCCAACCCTATCCGGAACGCCAAATAGACAGCTAATAATAATAATAATAATAATTTTTTACATTTATATAGTGCTTTTTCTGGGACCTCCAAGCGCTTCACATTTGGAAGGGGGAATCTCCTCGTCCACCACCAATGTGCAGCATCCACTTTGATGATGCGACGGCAGCCATATTGCGCCAGAACGCCCACCACACACCAGCTTACTGGTGGAGAGGAGACTGTGATGAAGCCAATCAGTATATGGGGATGATTAGGAGGCCATGATGGACAGAAGCCAAGGGGCAAATTTGGCCAGGATGCCGGGGTTACACCCCTACTCTTTTTCGAAGGACATCCTGGGATTTTTAATGACCACAGAGAGTCAGGACTCATCCGAAGGACGGAACTCTTTGTCAGTATAGTGTCCCCGTCACTACACTGGGGCGTTAGGACCCGCAGCGCCCCCTACTGGCCTCACTAACACCTCTTCCAGCAGCGACCTGGTTTTCTCAGGAGGTCTCCCATCCAGATACAGACCAGGCTCAACCCTGCTTAGCTTCAGTGGGCAACCGGTCTTGGGCTACAGGGTGATATGGCTGCTGGACAGCTGGATCCGAGACAACTCAAGACTCATCTCTTCTATCAGCACTTAACTCCATCCTGCAGAAAAATACAAATAAAATCTATTCTGTTTTACGGCCTATTAATTTTTTTCTATCCTGAACGATGGCTCAAACTTTATATTTCTAGCACTTCTCGTGTTTATTCCCTCTTTAAGATGAATCACTTGTTACGTTCCTCAATTGAAAGACGCTTTGGATAAAAGCCCCTGCTAAATGAATAAATGTAAATGCTCTGAACGGACAGCTTTACAGCTCAAACAACAAACATTTCTTTTACAGTGGAATCCATTTAAGTGCTTTACCAAACCCAAGAGCTTCCCGTTTCTGCTTTTAAACCATCTAGTGATCATTTGTGCAAGTAAACACATTTGAATTCCTGTTTGGAAACGATTGCCTGTGGTTATTGGCGTCTTGCCGCTGCAGATGCCGGACAGGCGTCGGGTCGAACACGAGCTGGAGTATTCCCCTACGGTCAGTTCCAGATCTCTGTTTGTAGAATGTGGACTGGAATGAAAAGCGCCAGAGTTATGGCTCCTCCTGTTGCGTTCTCCCTCGCCGTGGAAGTCATTTATAATTCTGGATTAAGTCAGTGCGGATGGCGAGTGCTTCCGCAGCCGCCTTGCTTGCGCTCAAAGGGCAACATCATTTCGTTCTAAAGCTGTTTGAGTTTAATATAGCAACAGCACTTTCTATCTCTCAACTGATTGCTTTTTATTATTACGGCAATGGCAATAAGTCTAACTTTCTTGCCTCCTCTCTCATACATGTCATCATTATCTGTCCTTCCCCCTTCCTCTCCCTCTCCCTCTCCAACCAAACATCATCATTCCTTTTAGAGTGCAGGTAGAGTTCTATGTGAATGAAAACACTTTCAAGGAACGTCTGAAGCTGTTCTTCATCAAAAACCAAAGATCCAGTGAGTTCTCGGCCAGACCGAGGGGCGGCTCTAATTGTGGCTTTTCTTGTCCTGTGAGGTGGTAGTTTGTTTTTGCTTTCACGTGGAGTGCTGTTGACCCCTGTGAGTGGCTCTGTGGAGCTGGTGTTGGGTAATTGGTTGGTCTTGTATTTGTTACTGGCCGTTTGATGTGCTGTCCTCTAGCTGTCGTGTCCCGTCCGTGAGTATTGGGCTTGGTGTGTCTGTTGTTTGTGAAGATTACTCTTTGTAACGCTGATTGGTGACAGACTCGCGCTCTTGTGTGCAGGTTTGAGAGTGCGACTCTTCAACTTCTTCCTGAAGGTTGTGAGCTGCCTCCTCTACATCGTACGAGTCCTGCTGGACGACCCGCGGGAGGAGAGAGACTGGTGAGACACAGCCAAATGGGACCGAGGATATTTTTAAAGCTATTTTAGTAGACAGAAAAACTATTCAGCTTGTTAAGATATATTGTTTTGGCCATATTCTAAAAGGTGCCTCATATTTACAAAATTTCACCTGAATTTGATACAAAAACGTAGTAGTGATGCACTAAAATTTCAGCAGCCATAAATATTCCGCCGAAAAATTATTTTCGGTTTTGGCCAAATTATAGGCTACTAAACATGTCAGCAGTGTCTAGATGGTGCATGTGTCCTCTGTAGAGAAAGCAATCCCAGAATGCACTGCAAGAAGGGTAGTGAAAATGTTGGTTACACTTTTTTTTAAGGTGTCCATGTTACAGTGTAATTAACTATATTTTTATAATTTACTACATGTACTTACAATAGGGTTAGGATTATAGTTTGGTTTAGGGTTAAGCACATGTCATTTATAGAAATTAATACAGTAACTATATGTAACGTGTAACAAGGGCACTGTAAAATAAAGTGTTAGCAAAATGTTGATCCGAAATGCCAAGGTAAAATGTTCGATTGTTAAAGGGTTAGTTCACCTAAAAATGTAAACTCTGTCAGTAATTACTCACCCTCATGTTGTCCCAACCCCGTAAGACTTTCGTTCATCTTCTAAACACAAATTAAGATATTTTTTGATGAAATCTGAGAGCTGTCTCACTCCTCCATAGGCTATTATTGTAACCGAAACTTGCCGGCCCAGAAAGTTATTAAAAACATCGTTAAAATAGTACAAATGACTACAGTGGCTCAAGAAATGACAATACGTACAAATGACTACGTATAACCCAGAAGCGCTGCGCTGTTACACTATGTGAACTCACTCAGAGGCCCACACAGAAGAAAATGAATAGTTGAATAAAGTCGTTATTTTTGTTTTGTTTTTGCGCACAAAAAGTATTCTCGGCGCTTGATAAACTTATGGTTGAGCCACTGTAGTCACTTGGACTATTTTAAACATTGTCTTTACTAACTTTATGAGCCGGCAAGTTTCAAATTACAATAGAAGCCTATGGAGGAGTGAGACAGCCGAAAAGTCTTACAGGGTTGGAACAACATGAGGGTGAGTAATTACTGACAGAGTTTTCATTTTTGGGTGAACTATCCCTTTAAAGACAACATTGCAAGTATCCCTCATAGTAACGCTAATTTTAGAATGCATTGTGACACGTTCACTTTATTCTTTATTTACACTTTATTTATTTATTACGTTTTTATTCAAGATGGTGGTTGCAGTCAAGGGAAATGTCATTATAAACACCACTTAAATCAATTTAAAATATATCCATCTAATATTTGTGTTTTGGACGTTTTCGTGTTATATGAAGTAGCTTAGCAAAATGCTAACTTCACACTCAGCTAAAGTTTGCAATCTAAGGTTTTTGTCGCATCGCCAGAAGAGGTTGTCACTCAGGTCAGAAGAGTGAAGAATAAAGACAGGCATATAAAGAGAAACAGGTCAGAGTCTGTTGCATTTCTGAGTGTAAATGAAAAAATAAAAAACATATTTTCTGCCAAAGTGCTGAAGAACAGCACAGCGAGAAGCTCACGCTAAAGAGATGCAAGTGAACGACCGGAACAGAGAAGGACGGTCAAAAGTGAAAATCTATTTTCACTTCAGAGAAGAGTTCATGTGGTGTTGGAGAGAGAGTGTGTGGGTAGACAAAGGGAAAGTGAGATCTGGAAAAGACTGAAGTGCCCTTGGACAGTCCATGCATAAAAAGAAAGCCGTTGCAACTCTTATCTGTGTGTGTGTGTGTGTTTGCTTCCCCTGCAGTGCTGGCTGTCTCAGACAGAATGCCTCTGCCCACAACAGAAGCCATTTCGACTGGTAAGTATCCAGGCTCTTGACTCTGGAATGAGAAATGATGAACATGGTGGCCGAGGGCCAGATGCACACAGACATACAGATGCACACAGACATTTTAATAGAGAAAAACTGAAGAAAATCAAAACAAATTTAAGGAACGTGAATCTCCACTTTTGAATATGTTTATCAGGAACTTTGCTGCTCATCTCTTCTCATATTTCATATTAAGCTTAATAAACCCTTGTGAAAAAGAAGTGTGCTTTGAATGTCCAAATCCTTCCAAATACTAATACGTGCAAATACTTAAAATCCTGTGTGTGTGTGTGACTAATACGTGCAAATACTTAAATTCCTGTGTGTGTGTGTGTGTGTGTGTGTGTGTGTGTGTGTGTGTGTGTGTGTGTGTGTGTGTGTGTGTGTGTGTGTGTGTGTGTGTGTGTGTGTGTGTGTGTAAAAAAAAAAACTGTACTTTTTTATAATATTAATTAAATAAAAGGCCACTTAATGACTTTATGACTGTTTCTAAACACATTTTTTAAAAGTTCACTGTCCCTCTGTGGTGAAAATCAAGCTTATAATGTTGTTTAAATGTCTATGTGGTGTTTTTAATGTGTAAATAAATCAACACCATTGTTGAGTATTTTCTCCTTAAAACTGCAGTGAACCAAATACAGTCTCAAAAACACGGTTTGAAATCGCTGGTGTTTCTGACGTCACACACTACCTTGTAACCAATCAGGTCAGCGTGTGATCGTCAACGAGTAGATCTCTGAGCTGGAGTGAGTGAGTGGAGGCGGGGATCATTTAAATATTCATAGAACCGTGAATACTAAATGAGACAAGGGTGTAGAGTTACATTCAAGGTATTTTAAGGCATGAAAAAAAATGTAAATAATTTATTTTTCAAATATGTAATTTTGGTGATCAAAGGTAAGTTTTAAGGGATACAATTATTGACTACAGGGGGACTTTAATAATCTTGTCATGATTTAAAGAAGTACACTTATTTGGATGTTGACAAAAAGTGCTTGATTATAAAACTGTTGCGTGTTATTCAATATTACATTTAAAGTGTATTGGCTGTCGTTTAAATGTAAATTTGCAAATCTGTGATTACAAATATTTAAATACATGAAATAGAAGTTTGAATGGACATTGAAGTATATTTTAGTTTAGCATACATGCTCTATACATTCGGCAGTGCACTTCAACCATATTTCAAAGACAACATTATAAATAAGTCCTACTAGCACTCTAAAGTTCAGCTAATGGCATTTAATACACATTTTAACTATAAATCATTTTCATTTAATTGCATAACATGGAGTTAAAGGACTAGTTCACTTAAAAATGAAAATTCTGTCATCGTTCACTCAACCTCCAGTTGTTTTAAACCTGTATGAAGATCGGGATTTTCATTTTTAAGTGAATTATTTTAGTCTGAAAACATTACATTCAGTTCACACTTAAGTATATTCCTTTAAAGTACAATTTAAAGCTATTTCTTTTTAACAAGGGTAAAGCTGCTGTGCGACTCCAAACCACTCAGTTCATGAAACACAAGCAGAATGTTTTTAACCGACTGCAACAATTGGTTGTTTCCCATTTCTGTGATGTTGAGCTGCAGCTGGGTGGCCCCGCCCACAATCAAATCTGATTGGTCTCAAATTGAACTGTATGTTAAATATCCAACATCTTCTGACTGACTGTGATTCAAATGACTTTTTTTGCTAGAAATGTATTGTGTTGTGTACAGTTAGACTGTTTTGTCTCATGCCAGCAGTAGAATTGATTTATTGACTTCAGGACATCTCAAGGAGTCTCCGTGACCTGTTTAACAAGGCGGTTAGGTTTTTGCTATTTATTAAGAATCAACAATGCTGGCTGCAGTCTGTAAGCATTTAATGGTGTGTGTCTGACAGGATGCCACTCTGCTCATTACTTTAATGCAGAATACACACAACACGGCTTTGATTTCTTAATTTGTAACAAAAATGTCCGTATGAATCTGTTTATTGCTCAGGCATAGATTGGATTCTGGAATTGGTGTGTTTGTTTGAAGTGTGGGGGGGGGAGTGTTCAATTATGGGCCTGCTTCTTGATCCGAGCGTCTCTAATTTGTAATTTCCCTTTCATTCTTTATCTCATTTTGTCATAATAATGGCTTCCTGTCATCAGGTCCCTCATCATTTGGGTGAACAGGCCTCTGCCACTCTGGGCTCTTCAGGTCAGAACAAATTCATGAACACACACACACACACATACACACACACACACACACACACTCACTTGTGTTTCTTCTACTGGCACTTTTGTCCTTTGTGTGAATTTAAAAGTAACTTTTTGGGCTTTCATGATTGTATTTAATATTAAAACAATGGATGGACACGCATCACTGAAGAATTCAGAAGAATTCCCTTAATTACCAAAAATCTTCTTCTTCTTTTTTTCACATTCCAAATCACAATTAATGTTGTCATGGAAATCACAATGATGGAAATTCTTTTTTTTTTTGGAATAAAATGTGCGATGATTGCTAATGCTAATTTCACAGCATTTTATGTTTCCCAAATACAGTAAAAAAATATTGCACATATTTTACATTGATGATTTCATTAATGATGTAAGTATTGCAAGATTGGATTAAAATCATAATAAATCTGATTATCTGATTTTTTTTTTAAATAATAAAAAAAATTATTGAAAGGAGGATTCCTGTTTTATAATTAAACATTTTTATATATATTTTCCAACTTAAAAAGGGTAAAACCATAAAATATGTAAATTATAGTAGCATAAATAAATGAAAAGCTTTCAAGGCGTTTTCTTAGTTCTAACCTGTTACTACCTTCACCCCCGCTTTTGAATTAATCCCAATAAATGGCATAACCAAACTAAAACAGATACAGTTCATGAAGCCTTTGCATCAAACGCATGTCTCATTTGAAACTTAGCAGAAACTTTGCAGATCATTGTAAAGTCAGAATTAGTTATGTTATAACGATTTTTTTTTTGTATAAATAGCTTTGAAGTTTTGTAGTTATTAGAAATGTATATTTATGAAATATCTTTATGAAAATAAAATGTATTAATCTAGAAATGCACTGCAGCTAAAGCCACATGTCTGACCATGTTATATTTCAAATCTGAAGACAAGTCCTAAAACTTTAATTTCATTAAATGTTTTTCAAGAACATGTCATGTGATTTTATTTCGAGAAGACTCTAAAATGCAAAAACTGATATTTATTGTCATCTTCAAAGCCTCCATTCAGTGTATTCTCTCTATTGTTTTGTGGTGCAAATTGCCCCATTCAGTTCCAGTCTTCCCTGCACACGTTCACCCCCTCTCCAGCCTGGTTATGGCTCTAATTATTCTTTTCTTTTGTCTTCATTATAATTTCTGACGACTTCTATTCACAAAGTTTTAATCCGTCATTTATTTGATCAAACTTGATCAGAGCTCTATGGTTACTCACACAGCAGGAACCAATCAGCATGTGCCATCTTTCACGTTGTATTTAACTAATGATAACAAATGAAACCTTATTGTAAAGCGTTACAAAATAATAGTAGCAAAAATAAATCTCAAACCAATCCATGGGACATACAAGAGCCCGTGGTTGAAAAAGACACACACTGACACATTTTCCATTGTTGTGTTGCCCACAGTTTTCCCCATTTATTCTCAGACAGTGTGAAACTCACTGCTCCTGCTGTTTCTTCCTACACAGCCTCTGCTTCTCTCCCTAATCTCTGTCTCTTTTTGTCTCTGTTTGTCTATTTTCTCCTCTCTCCAGGTGCTTGTTGCGTTCATCAGTTTTTCAGAGACAATGCTGCTGGTGTACCTCAGCTACAAGGTGAGTCAAACAACCCATGTGCTCGTGGTTTTATCAGTAGTACTTCACTGTAAAGAAATATTTTCATGATTTGTTATCACAACTTGTTATCTTTCGTCAAATCAACTTCAATAACTAATGTGGTGAAGATAACATACTATTTTGAGTTTCTGTTTATTAAACTGTTCTTCTTCATTGTATTAACTCAAATGTTTAATTACAACAAACTCAAAATTAAGGCAACAACGTAACTTGCTTTTTTAAGTTAAACCAACATTTTTTTGTTTACAGTGTTGTACTGGCTTCAAAGCGGCCTGTAATACCTGGAGAGAAATACAGTATCTGTCAGATTCATATTCATTTCAATGCTACACTGTAAAAAAGTGTTTTTAATGATTTATCACAACTTTTTATATTTTGTCAAATCAACTTAATTAACTTAATTAATGTGGTTCAGATAACATTATATTTTGAGTTTCAATTTATGGAACCAATCTCCTTCATTGTATTAACCCACATTTTTAATTTCAATGAACTCAAAATGTTAAGGGACACCATGGTAACTTACTTTTTTAAGTTAAACCAACAATATTTTATTACAGTGTAGCTGCATTTGAGCTTTTACCAAATAACTCCCAATAAACCTTCTGTATTGGGATATTTATCTTAGTTTTTTTCTTTTTCCAAAACGAAAAATGTTCTTAGTCCAAAGAAAAAGTAGCTCACCACACAAATCTGGTTGCTCGGCACTTGACTAAACGAACATGTGAGCATTAATGCTATTTTGGACTTTTTAGAAAATCCGTTCAGTTATCTCGTGTAATTAATGTTCACGAGCAGAGCTGGTATGTTTAACATTGTGTCCCATTGACTTTTTAGATCGTTCCTTCACCCTGAATATATTAGATCTGCAGTCCCCAGAGTGTATTTGAGAAGGTCAGACAAAATGAGATGGAGAAACGGATACGATCCTTCTGAAACTGCCTTCTGATGGCAGCTGGTACGGTGCGGTTCCTAGATGTTCGTAGCCGGTATTGATGGTCATTAGTTGGTCCATCAGCGGGCTCATCATGTTGGTCGATCTGCTTAGGGCTGGACCGTCTTAGACAAGCAACAAGCGAGTGTTTCAGAAACAAGCCTTAAGAGTAGAGGTTGCGTTGAGCTGTTTTGAAGGGGACTAAGTGGTGAGAGAAAGCACAAGGCATGCCGTCCTCCAGACACTGATAGTGAAGGGATCTCTAAGAGCTCTCCTACACCTCGTTTTGATCCCGTGCGATGAGCGCAACCTGCATCAACACATCTCCCTCACTTTTTGCTCTGCTTTGATTTCTTTCTAAACCAACGAAGGCTTTTTAACCCACGCAGGTCCCGCATGGGTGAGACCTAAACGTATATCTTGCTTGTAAAATATGGCATTTTAACACCTTAATTGAGGCACGGGCTCAACTGCATCCGATAAATGAAACGTATATCCGAGAGGCGAGGAGAGTGACCTTTAACCCTGCTGGTTTTCAATGGTTCAAACCTTATCAAAGCAGCGTTTTATCCTTTAATCCGAGAGGTCACACAAACACTAGTTTCATGACCCTGACACTAGTATCCTTGTTTCCAGGGCAACGTTTGGGAGCAAGTGTTGCGCATTCCGTTCATTCTGGAGATGATCAGCGCGTTCCATTTGTGATCACTGTGAGTAAAAAAGTTTTATGGACATGGATCATTTGTTATTATTATTTTATTTTATTTAACATTTTTGTTTCTGACATTATTATTATTAATTTAAATTCAATTCGATGTATTAATGGATAGCCCTCATTTTCAAGAGGGTCCAAATACACATACAACAGAAAAAACAAAAACAAACAAACAAACAAGCAAAAAACAAATGCTCAAAACAATTGAGTTACTAGGCAGCTTACACCTTCACCCCAGACCAAAGACACACCATAGTTCAGACATGCTATAGCTATCTCAGTAAGTACATCACATTTACCTCATTACACAATTGGAAACCATAATACATAAGAAATTCAATTATTATTATTTTTATACTAATAATTAAACAATATTTTGCTTCTGACATTATTGTTATTATTATTATTTTACTAACAAATAAACAATATTCTGCTTCTGACGTTATTATTATCATATATGCGACACTGGACCACAAAACCAGTCACAAGGGTAAATTTAAAAAAATTAGACATTTGTACATCACCTGGAAGCTTTTCATTGATGTATGGTTTGTTAGGATTGGACAATATTTGGCCGAGATACAACTATTGAAAATCTGGAATCTGAGGGTGCACACAAATCTAAACTGAGAACATCTCTTTTAAAACTGTATAGACCTGCATTATATTTGCATTTTTAACATTATTTTCATAACCGTCTCAGATAAGTCATTACCTGTGGTCAAGAGTAAATCATTTAGGCTGAATCAGTGAGTAAGTGAGTTGTGCTTGCAGTCACTGAGTCTTATAATTTATATATATATATATATATATGTGTGTGTGTGTGTGTGTGTGTGTGTGTGTGTGTGTGTGTGTGTGTGTGTGTGTGTGTGTGTGTGTGTGTGTGTGTGTATGTATGTATATGTAAGGGTTAATGCCCGACGAGGTGTCCATTGTCAGGTTTTAATGGACGACGGCGAGGTGTGACTCTGCCGAAGTCCATTAAAACCTGACAATGGACACCTCGAAGGGCATTAACCCGCTTATACCATGGTCACTTGCCAAATAACACATTTTTAAAACATTAGTTTATATTTTAAATAGTTTTACAATCGAATTCTAAAGTTACAAGTTACAAACAATAACTTGGTTTCCTTGGTTACGCCTGACAGTTTATTTAGGTGTCCTCTATCACTTTTTAACGGACACCCTGCAGCCAATCAGAATCGAGTATTCACCCAGACCATGGTATAAGTATATTTAAAAATGATATGTATTTTATATATACTGTATATGTATATATAAAAAAAATATGTATTTTATATATATACTGTATATGTATATATATAAAATTATATGTATTTTATATATATATATATATATATATATATATATATATATAGTATATTCGCCATGGAGCTAAAGATGCAGCAGTGCTCCTGAACAGCGGTGCGACAAACTCTGTATTGTGTGTTACAGCTGTCTCACAAAAGTCGTTGAATTGAAGGAAATTAAGTCTTTTTTTCTTTCCAATCAGGTGATTTTGCCTTCCCTCAGAAACTTGTTCATTCCAGTTTTCCTGAACTGCTGGCTGGCCAAACACGCTCTTGAGAACATGATTGTAAGAAATGAAGCCTATCCCCTGTCCTTTCTTCCAGTGAAATTGTGTCTGTGTGTATCCACTTTTATCACACAGCTCTTATTTTCTTCCCCATCTCTATCTCACTTCCTCCGCATGCCTTATTTTCCTGATTGTATCTGTCCTCTGCCGTCGAAAGCTTGCTGGTTATCAAATTTGCCCGACCTCTTGATGATTGTTTTGGGGTTTTTATCATAAGTGCAAGCACAATAGCACTACACTTTATTAAACGTCTCACTGTCTCTCATCTCTGCCTTCTTTTATCTCTCTGTTCTCCTTCATGTTGTTTTCAGAACGACCTGCACAGAGCGATTCAGCGCACACACTCGGCCATGTTCAACCAGGTGCTCATCCTCATCAGCACCCTACTTTGCCTCATCTTCACCTGGTGAGAGAAAAACACAAACAGGGCCTGGAATTATTCATTTAATGCAAAGATTGTTTAACTTTACAATAAATCAGTGGGAGAGCAGAACACTTCATTGTGCTTTTGGTACAAGAAATGTGTAGAATAGCGGTCATACTGCAGCTGTGTGTGTGTGACTGGTCAGGATTTGACAGGATAGTGTTTCCTATGTGCTGATTAATTAAACACCATGTTGTGTGTGTGTTCTCTTGTTCTGCGAGGTAAGTAGCAGGGAGGTGCCGAATGTACAGGGCAGCGGTGCGTTTGTAAAACAGAAAGGGAGAGAATCGAATGACCTTTTCACCGCTGACAGCTGCGTGTTGACTCAACCGGCCTTTCAACACGGAGCAAACACACACGCGCCGCACACACCAGCGGTACTGAAAGATAACCCACACACGGCGCGCAAACAGGGTTCACGTCATGTCGTCTTGCGCGTGACTCACCACACAGTTTTGGCTCGTGTTTATCACAGTTTGCTCCGAACCATCCGGTGATGATAGAAACCCTCTGGCTTTCCATACACATGCAAATGCCTGCAAACCTGTCCACCTGGAAAGCCTTGCAAGGAATGGTTTATTCAGAGTTTTTTTTTACTCATTGCCATGTCCAAACCAAAAAAAAATCTTGCACACACTTTTCCACACAACCGTTCATACTCATAATGCTTTAAAATAACATCATAGATGTTTTGAAGAACACGAGGGTAAGAAAAAAATGGCAGACTTTTCCTTTTTGTGTGAACTATCCCTTTAAATCCATATTTCACCTGCTCTAACACACTTTCATCTCTCTTTTCCAGTATTTGCGGGATTCAGCACTTGGAACGAGCAGGGAACAACCTGACGCTCTTTGACTCTCTGTATTTCTGTGTTGTCACCTTCTCTACGGTGGGCTTTGGGGATGTCACACCACAGATCTGGCCCTCTCAGCTGCTCGTGGTCATCATGATCTGTGTAGCTCTTATAGTTCTACCAATACAGGTAAATACAATACATGGCCGGACCATTACAACTCATCCTTTTAATCATATATATATAGAGAGAGACTGTATATAGTAGTTCTGTCATGAAACTCTAGATGGCGCAGGCTGATAGATCCTTCACATCCATTCTGTTAGCAATCACATCATTACCGCATGACACATGCTGATTAGCTGCTGGTCCTGCAGCCAATGAGATTTGTTTGCTCAACATTTAAATCAATGTTCAGTGTAAGCTAGTCCTGCAGTGTGCTATCAGCTCATCTAAACCCCTCCGCCTCCCCCAGCACCACCTGCCTATAGATGTGCTACAGGATTTATGTATGTCTATTCATGCAGCAGCAGCACAACGCGTGTGTGCGTGCGTGTGTGTGTGTGTGTGTGTGTGTGTGTGTGTGTGTGTGTGTGTGTGTGTGTGTGTGTGTGTGTGTGTGGTGTGTGTGTGTGTGTGTGTGTGTGTGTGTGTGTTTGTGTGTGAGAGAAAGAGAATCGCCAGTCTGTGTATTAGTGTTGTGAATTTTTCAGTGAATCTTTCATTCAACTGATTCAGGAACGAAACTACTCTTCTCAAGAGTTTGTCATTGAGTAATTTTACTCAACCGTTTAGCTGAAAAACACTCATTTATTCCAGAACAACAACACGCCACTACTGTGTTTTGCTTGGTGATGTGCAGCGTGCAGGTTCAGTCATTGAGTCATTTATTCAACCATTTATTCACTCAAATGGCTGATTCATTCAGGAACGAAGCAAGTGACTGTCTTCATGAATGGATCATTGAATCATTGACCCGATTCGTTAAAAAATGTGCATTCATTCATTCAGCAACGAAACACCGCTGTGTTGCTCAGAGACACACTACGGATTTGCTCTGGCTTTGTTTAGAAATATTTTCAATGGTCACATAGAGCAAAAACAGGCACTATTTAACATATTTTGTCTAAAATGTAAGTTACTTATAAACTTTTTTTATTGAACTTGTATAAAATTACTAACAGATTTAATTGTGCTAAAATTCTGGAAAATCAACACTATTGCGTGTGTGATCTGGTAAAAATGAAAAGTGAGTAAAGGGGCATTTTTGCACCCATATCTCGAATTGTGGGGGCATGAATTAATTTTGGATATCTTTTTTGCCTTTAATTTCACTCTTGAAACTGTCAAATGTTTACTGATAAGTCCAAAAGCTGAAGCTGATATGATTAATAAGTCATGGCAACATATGTTTTTTCCCCAATACTTCAACCATTCAAAATAATTTAACCAATTTCAACTTCAGTTTTGAGGCTTCAACTAGAAAATATATTAATATATAAAATTAAGTTAAATTAGTTGGACACAGTTTTGACATTTTCTAAATTGCAGATACTCTGAAAGATGAATAGAAGATTTCAAAGGATCACACTTTGCCTTAGTAATAGTAATAGTTACCTTATGTCATCTTAATAGAATATATCCGTTCCACTTAATATTCACATTCGGCAAGTTCTTTGAAAGAACTTTGAAATTGCGTCGCTTAGGCTAATTTGACGAATTACGGTGGAACATTTACAGAGAATCTACTGAATGAAAGGGAGTATTTTATCTTAACTTTACTCAGTTTCCTCAACAGTAGTTCTTGGTCTTTCACATCAGATGATTTCAAAAAGGTTTTCCGCTTTTACTTTCAACTGTCAGACATTTTATGCAAATATTATGTGGTTAAGATGACAAAAGCACTGAGCCGAATCACTTTTGTGTTTAAGGCCCCGTGAGACGCGACACAGCTGGTGATTTTTCACAGTCTGACACGCCAAAAACTCTTCCATGTAAACAGTGCTTTTAATCAAAACGCATTTCACATCCCATTTCAACATAAACCTTGTATTGCTGACGCACACTCACCCAAACAGGCCTCTCACACACACTCGCTCACGAGCACAAGCCTCCCCGTGGGGCTGAGGAGAGAATGAGATGAGAGCGGGCTTGTCTTTCATGTGTGATGTGAGGGCTTCCCTGCCAGCTTCCTCTTCGGGAGGCTGCTATGTTTCCGTCACACAGGAAATGGCAGTGGCTCCGGCGAGGCCCTCCTACTCTTTTCATCTACAAATACCAGCTGACATTTACTGCTGCCCCCCACACGCAGCTGGTGCTCGCGCGTTACGGCCGAGCCTGCGTTTGTTTTCTGGCCTGACAGGGGAAATCTCCGCTATGGCTCACGGGCCCCGCTGAGAGCCATCCTACCGTACAGGCTGACAGCAGCCGCCGTATCCCATCGCTTTTTTTTTCGTAGCTTTTGTATTGCAATTAAACAGTGGCAAATCTCAATTCCCAACTACCCTTTGCCTGAAAGCCAATGAATAGCAGACATTAACCCTCGACTGCTAATAAAACACCTCAAATCTTCGCTGAGGATCCCTTTATGTTCTCAATACCGGGAGCAGAGCACTTCTGTCAGACATTTACGCCCCGCTGTTAAACAAGCGTCTGAGCGCTTTTATACAGGAACAAATCCTCACTGCCAATATCACCCACACAATCCACAACAGCGGCCTTATCTTTGCAGGAAACATGATCCACACACATGATCAAAAACAGTATCTACCAGAGGGTAGCCATACCCTCATGTCACAATTCGATACATATCACGATACGATATTATTGCGATACTCCAAGGACATATGGTAAAACGTTCACAAAAAAATGTACTGTTGATTAAAATGCCAAATTGTAATTACATTGTGGGTGTAAATGAATAGGATTGGACTTTGATGCTAGTAACCCAATGCACAGGACAATTGGTGACACCAGAATAACAATATTCATGATTCTGAAGCTGAAAATACAAAATTATTTTAGACGAATATCCTTGCACTCTGTCACTGAGATACATTTAAAATAATGTAGGCCACTTTTTACACAAATATTCCCCCATTGCATTATTATACATTATATTCAACATTATATATAGTAGTTTAATGTAGTGCTGGCATAACTCTAAAACTTTTTTATTTTGGGTGAACTGTCCACGATACATTTTGTTTGCATTTTTATATTGCGATATATTGTGAGACGATATATTGTTACAACCCTAGTTTCTACACAAACAATCCACCGCAATATGCAATATTCAAGACTACATTTAAAATATACCATTATATGAATCAGAATGTATTCAGAATGAGTTTGCCCGCAGAACTTCATTTCACAGATCTCAGGTTCTGATGAGCCATGATGTCTTAACGAAGCCTCGTTCCCTGTAATTTCCCGTAGTTTGAGCAGTTGGCTTTCTTGTGGATGGAGCGACAGAAGTCTGGAGGGAACTACAGCCGCTAATCGCGCCCAGACCGAGAAGCACGTGGTGTTGTGTGTCAGCTGTCTCAAGATAGACCTGCTCATGGACCTTCCTCAACGAGTTCTTTGCGCACCCCAGACTGCAGGTAAGTATGGCGTGTGCGTGTGTACACCATTTAAATGTGTTTACGTTCATGTTAATATTGAGCTCAGGCCGCCTGCTGTGCGCTGTTTAATCCTCTTCACGATAGCTGGAAGCTTGTACAAGGATTAAACTGAACATCAATTTAATTTAACCAAGCTATTTATGTTTGATACGAGTTGCATTGGCTTGCAGTTTTCCACTAACTTGCGCTCATTATGTCCAGGATTACTATGTGGTCATCTTGTGTCCTGCTGAAATGGACGTCCAGGTTCGGAGAGTACTCCATATCCCACTGTGGGCTCAGGAGGGTCATCTACCTGCAGGGATCTGCTCTCAAAGACCAGGACCTAATGAGGGCAAAGTAAGCCTGATGAGTAAACAGTACATATCACCCAAAAAACACCCCATGTTAAAGAAAAGTGTGCTTAATTGTATTGAATGTGCACTTGTTAGTATACTTCAAATCTTGAAGGAAACACACCGACTTTTTGAACCTTTAGCTTATTCACCGTATCCCCCAGAGTTAGATAAGTCCATACATACCCTTCTCATCTCACAGTCACAGCGTGTACAAATAACAAGGTCACATGAGACACAGCCATCATTCTAACCGTATACACACTGGGAACTATATTCTCAGAAGGCGAAGCACTGTTACTTCTGCGGAGTGAGTAGCAGTTGCTTCGCCTTCTGAGAATATAGTTCCCAGTATGTATACGGTTAGAAGATGGCTGTCTCATGTGGCCTTGTTATTTGTACACGCTGTGACTATACAATCACAACATGTAAATAGGGAAATGTTGGCGTTATTTTGTCTCTTATTGGGAGCTGTATGCTAGCTGGAGCCATTTACCTCCAGTCTTTGTGCTAAGCTAGGCTAGCGGTGGGTGCGTCAGACAGAGTTACAGCACGCACAGAGATGAAAAGGGTATGTATTGGACTTATCTAAACTCTGGGGGATACGGTGAATAAGCTAAGGTCCCAAAAAGTCGGCGTGTTCCTTTAAGTTTATACTTGCTGAATATAATATCAATGGAATGAAAGGCTCCTAAATCCTAACCCTATAGCAAGTAATAACTTAAGTTATTATTACTCAGTACTTAAATGGATAATTACATTATAACAAGGACACCTTAAAATAAAGTGTAACCCAGTATATTTTTTAGTTTTAGCATAAAATTCTGGTCAGTATACATTTGCCAGTACACATTAACAATTGAAGTAATTATTGAGTCCTACTCGAGTTGGTCAAAAAACACTCTAAAGTTCAGCTAATTGCATTTAATATAAGTGTAAGCATTCTTTTGAAGTTTATTATTTCCATAATGAGTACCTTTTTTTATTAAGTGTACTTCTTTTTCACAAGGGACATCATACTATGCCTCAAGTGTACAAGTCTTTATAAATATTCAATTTCATTAACTCATAATCAAAAAAACTTCTCAAATTTTGAGCACTCTCTACAGCTGAGTCACTGCAATGTTGACTGCTGGAGGCTTTAAAAGCAGTGTGTAGCTCATATTAATGCTAATAACTTTGAGTAAAAAAAAAACATGTATTACTTAATGTTTCTAGCACATCACACTCTATTTGGTGCCTGATTTGAAATATCGTATTTAGTAACTAATCATGAAAATATGATCTCTTATATAATCACATTATATTATCAAAGCCTAAATGGTCAAACGTTTAAACGTCTCGCTTAGACTGATATCTACCATATCAGCTTAACTGGTTAAGAAAAGCTTTTTTTGATTAACTGGAAATCACACTTCTTATTCATTTTTGAGGGACGAGTTGTTGAAGACTTTGTGGTGGATCAGTGGCATGCCTCAGATGTCAGATGAACACTTTTGGAAGTATTCGCTTGCATCTTTTACGTTCTCTGTTTTTTCTCTTCTGTCCACACTCTTTCTCTCTTTGTCTCCCTCCTTTCCCCCCTGTTATGGAACCTGACCCTGTTTCTCTGGTCTCTTGTATCCTCTTCATCGTGATCGGCTGCAGGATGGACGATGCCGAGGCCTGTTTTATCCTAAGCAAACCGGTTTGAAGTGGACCGCTTTGCCGCTGTACGTTCCCCTCCAGCTCAATTTTCTCACCTTTTTTTCCCCATTTCTGCTTCTCTACCCTCTCATTACTGTCCGTAAAATAGGAAGCAGCAGATTCGAACCTCCCATGTATTAGCCTGATTCTCTTTCACTCTTTCAGTTCCTCCTTACTGATTTTACATTTTGACAGTTCAACATGAAATGATTTATCCTCAAAGGCAGTTGTAAGTGACGTTTGAGAAAGTAGTTGAATGCCTCTCACGAAACCGGTCAAGAAAATGTCAGGGTCATATTTCAACCCAAAAATCAAAAGAAATAAATGGTAGTTTTATATTAAGCATCAAGAAAAGGAGACCTAATGTTGCATTGTGACATTCATTCTCTTCTCCGCTTACTGTAATACAGACCATCAATAAAAAATAATTGTATTGCGGTAATATTTTTTTTTTAAAAACTGTCAGAAAGGGTTGCAGGAAAGAAAAAGCTGAGGCTAGATCTAAGCGCAGCAGTTATTTTTATTAACAATAAACCAAAATACAAAATACAGTGAACATTTGAGAAAAAAACAAACCACTAAACAACTAACGAGAATGGAAGAAAACAACGTTTCAGGGAACGCTTACACGACACCGATATGCATAAAAACGGAGAAGTTTTTTCTTTTGAGTTTTCTGCGTACAGACGACACCATTGTCAAAACGATCCCCAGTCACTCAGATCCGCAAAAAACGACTAAAAAACGCTGTATTCTCCTGCCAGGTCATTAGATGCTTGATGAAACCAATATAGACTGAACCACGTAATACGTCATCAAAAACTTGCTCTTTTAAAACCCATTTTCAAAAGTTTGGCGTTTTTTAGGCACCCAAAAAAAAAAAAAAAAAAAAAAGATTTAAATTTTTTAGTTGAAAACGGTGTCGTGTAAACAGCCCCTGAAACTGAGGGCAATATATACACAGGATAAACTGAGGATGGAAATAAGAGGACAGGTGGGGCTAGCCAATCAAACAATGAGTAACTATGACAACAGATTGCCCTGACAACCAAGGACACAGATAAGAAAAACAGAAAAACAATGAGAAAACTAAAAGTCCAAAATCAAATAATTATCTACTAGTAGTCGCCTAACAGTAACAGTACGCCAACCAAAACAGTATGTCAACAGAGTAGCACTGTATGTCCGAATGACCTAATACTTCCGCTGTGATTCTGAAGTGTGCATTTGATGGACACTTTATTATCCCATGAGGGCCACGGGAGAGGATTTCTTAATAGCAGTGAAGCGACACAACTGACGCTGGAAGGTCACGTGACAGTAACAACATTGTGGATGTAGTATGTCCGCATTTCATTTATACTACCCTAATTCATATAGAAAACTTATTTTTTTTTACAGTCATGAATTAAGTTCAAATTAAAATGTAGTTCCTACTGCGGACGCAGCACATGAAAATGTAACTAATACAAATAGCTGAATGTTGCCAAAAACTATAGGCTAATAAAAATGCTAAATGCAAAAAAATATAAATATAATTGCAAATTTTGTGTTGTACAACCTTTCATTTTATTATCATTTATCTGTAAAATAAAAAACTTTGTATTACAATAATATTTTTTACGAATAGTTTTTAAAAAACGTGGAATGTCTGGAACATGATGAAAAATGTGCTTAATAATGTTAAAATAATATTGCATTGCATTAAAAAAAAAAACAGTCCCCAAAAATAGGCTTTATTTTCTATATGCAAAATATAATTTCCTGAATTTTTTTCTTTTGATTTTAGCGTTTGAAATGAGACCTGAACAGGTTTTTAATGAGATTCACCTTCACTAGTTATCAGGCACTTTAGATGTTTAATTTCTCTGTAAAGAGGGTAATGGCTTGTACATAAGAGCAGACACTAGGACTAATGGCATACTTTCTGTTTCATATGCCTCTCTTTCTCTCTGTTTTTCTTTGACACAGGACCATCAGACCATTCTCAGAGCCTGGGCCGTGAAGGACTTTGCCCCAAACTGCCCCTCTCTATGTGCAGATCCTCAAACCCGAGAATAAGTTCCACATCAAGTTCGCAGGTCAGCGTGCGAAAATATCTTTCTCTCAGGGATGCAGGTGTGGAGAGTGGAGGATAGTGTGATATTTGATGCACTTTGTTTATGTGTGAGTGTGCTGAGAAGCAAGGCGATCAGCCAATCTCCTTCCCTGTGAAGCTGTGTCCTTCAAACACTAAACCCACTTTCATATCCCTCTTCAGCTGTGTAAATGTGAATAATGCTTTTTTACTTCCCCAGTCCACCCATTCCTCACAACATGCTATGCTGTGATGGATGAATTATGTGTGTGAAGGCCAGTATTATTGCAGAGTGTCGTTTTACACCAAGTGCAAATAGCCCGCCTTGTTGGAAGAGGCTTTTTACACTAACTCCACCCACCATTGCTGGTTGAGCCAGACAAAATTACAAAAGAAATCCCACAGACAACAGATTCAGTGGTGTGGCGTTAGCTAAATCGATTCGAGTTTGAATCCGCCTTTTCCAAACTCATTCTTCTCCCTTTTTCCACCGCATATCAGCTCGGAGAGGCATTTATTTTAAATAAAATGAAGAAACTATTCAAAAAGTGGAAATAAAGCACCTAACGGGTATTTGAAAGTGGGGAAATGTGAGATGGTCCTCACTGCAGAACACGAAATCCAGGGGGAGGAGTTGGATTCAGATCCAACTCCTCCCACCTTACATATACCTAAACCTACCCATCTCCACCCCCTGATCCCTAAACCCACCCTTAAACCTACCCATCTCCACCCCCTGATCCCTAAACCCACCCCTAAACCTACCCATCTCCACCCCCTGATCCCTAAACCCACCCCTAAACCTACCAATCTCCACCCCCTGATCCCTAAAACCCACCCCTAAACCTACCAATCTCCACCCCCTGATCCCTAAACCTACCCATCTCCACCCCTGATCCCTAAACCCACCCCTAAACCTACCCATCTCCACCCCCTGATCCCTAAACCCACCCCTAAACCTACCAATCTCCACCCCCTGATCCCTAAACCCACCCATCTCCACCCCTGATCCCTAAACCCACCCATAAACCTACCCATCTCCACCCCCTGATCCCTAAACCCACCCATAAACCTACCCATCTCCACCCCCTGATCCCTAAACCCACCCATAAACCTACCCATCTCCACCCCCTGATCCCTAAACCCCACCCCTAAACCTACCCATCTCCACCCCTGATCCCTAAACCCACCCATAAACCTACCCATCTCCACCCCCTGATCCCTAAACCCACCCCTAAACCTACCAATCTCCACCCCCTGATCCCTAAACCTACCCATCTCCACCCCTGATCCCTAAACCCACCCCTAAACCTATCCATCTCCACCCCCTGATCCCTAAACCCACCCCTAAACCTATCCATCTCCACCCCCTGATCCCTAAACCTATCCATCTCCACCCCTGATCCCTAAACCCACCCCTAAGCCTGCCAATCTCCACCCCTTGATCCCTAAACCCACCCCTAAGCCTGCCAATCTCCACCCCCTGATCCCTAAACCTACCCATCTCCACCCCCTGATCCCTAAACCCACCCCTAAACCTACCAATCTCCACCCCCTGATCCCTAAACCTATCCATCTCCACCCCTGATCCCTAAACCCACCCCTAAGCCTGCCAATCTCCACCCCTTGATCCCTAAACCCACCCCTAAGCCTGCCAATCTCCACCCCCTGATCCCTAAACCCACCCATCTCCACCCCTGATCCCTAAACCCACCCCTAAACCTACCAATCTCCACCCCCTGATCCCTAAACCTACCCATCTCCACCCCCTGATCCCTAAACCCACCCCTAAACCTACCAATCTCCACCCCCTGATCCCTAAACCTACCCATCTCCACCCCTGATCCCTAAACCCACCCCTAAACCTATCCATCTCCACCCCCTGATCCCTAAACCCACCCCTAAGCCTGCCAATCTCCACCCCCTGATCCCTAAACCTACCCATCTCCACCCCTGATCCCTAAACCCACCCCTAAACCTATCCATCTCCACCCCCTGATCCCTAAACCCACCCCTAAGCCTGCCAATCTCCACCCCCTGATCCCTAAACCTACCCATCTCCACCCCTGATCCCTAAACCCACCCCTAAACCTATCCATCTCCACCCCCTGATCCCTAAACCCACCCCTAAGCCTGCCAATCTCCACCCCCTGATCCCTAAACCTACCCATCTCCACCCCTGATCCCTAAACCCACCCCTAAACCTATCCATCTCCACCCCCTGATCCCTAAACCCACCCCTAAGCCTGCCAATCTCCACCCTCTGATCCCTAAACCCACCCCATAAGCTTACCCATCTCCACCCCTTAGATCTGGATCCAACTCCGCCCCCTGGATCTCGTGTACTGCGGTGCTACTGGAAAATGTATTTAATGGATTGGCTTTGGAGTGAGTGTATGGTAGGGTTTTAGAAACAGGGACAAGTAATGTCCCAATAAAGCAGCATTTATTTATCATCATTTACACTCAATATGTTGTTATTATGGACTACATTATGCACTGAGCTTCATGACGCACTTCCGTTTTAAACTCATTTATTTCCGATTATGGATATTTTCAATGTGCTGTAATCACCTAGTTGACTAAACGCCACCTAAAATTATTGTCCACAAGAAGATTTTAAAAAATCTGGATATTTTTAGAGACAGAAGAGATATTCTGATGATTACTGTGTAAAGAGTTTTCCAAACTCAAATATTTGACAAAAACTGGAAAACTGGAATAAGATCGCCACACTGTAAAAAAAAATGCTACCTTAAGGCTGATTTATACTTCTGTGTCAGACCTACGCCAGAGCCTCTAACGCTGTAGGCAACGTGTTGGTTTTCATTTATACTTCTGCGTCGTTGTCCGCGTTGACGCGCAATTACACATGCAGAGGGAGCATGTGAAACCCGAGGGAGGGGTTTTATAGCAGACCAATCACAGCGATTGCGTCCGCGTACAATTGACGCGTTGTTACATTTTTGGAGAGGTGCACGTCAGGGTACGCCGGAGGGTACGCGCGCTACACACAGCCTACGACGTAGCTACGGCGGGAGTTCGACGCAGAAGTATAAATTGGGCTTAAAACATACAAGTTGATTGTACTTAAAGATTGAAGTTATTTCAACTTAAATGACATTAAACTTACTAAAAACTTTGTTGAATATTGTATAAAACTTATAAAAAAAGTTGAAAATTGTCTCTTTATCAGTCAAATTAATTTATAATGTAAACTCAACAGGTATGAAATATGATCAGTAAGAGAAAAACAGGAGATTCACAGACAGCTCAGCCCGCGCCAGTACCACACTGTTTTCTTATTTGTGTCTTATAGCACTTGAATGGTTTAAAAGCATTTCCATGAATAAGAGCGTGATCATATATAATAACCAAAGGATAACAGTAAAAAACGTATGCTGCATTAATTGCGCTAAATATCTTGAACACGTTAAAGGTGCATTGCGCAACATTTCATGTTAAAAAAATCTGTTTTTCTAACCCATAAATGCTTATGACCGGCTTGTAGTTCATTCCAAACCCCAACGCAAACTCCACGTAAGACAAAGAAAATAAAACTTTGGTCTAGTGCCCACAAAAGGGCCAAATTTGAGCCAGACAGGCGTCGGAATAAGACGAGAGAAAGTATTGACACTTTTCACATGTTCGTCAGTGTGTATTGTCCCTGGCAAAATATCTACTAAATAAATCAGCACTACATGTAGTTTAGTGATTCGCTATTCGAGTAAAACAGTTCAAGTATCTTGAGTGTGATATAAAATGCTGATATATAAGTTAGATAATTAGACACAAATTTTGAGCAAATTACTGCCTAATTAGGATGTATTGCTATTGGAATATGCTACTTAGCAGATCAATAAAACAGGCTAAACCCCCGCAAATCTTCGGCGGATTAGCCTGTTTGGCTTTTATGGTAACATCATAGTGCCATTTGATTGTTTATTACCTTGAGACATTTGAGTGTACTTTGTTGACCAACTGTGTATGGTATGATTATTATTTTGACCTTTTACAAAGTAATAACTTATATTGTTCATGAACGTGTTTCCATAATAATACAATCATAAGTGGATACAGTAAACACATAAAACAGTTCAATATGGAGATAGATGGAAACAAAAACCGAAGTTTTCTACTACTCCCCGTTTCCCCCTCACACATAATTTTCTCAATTGCCTTTCCTTTCAGATATTTAAAATGACTTGCAGATTTATAACTTTATTACCTCTGAAGACATTATGACTGTAAACAAAATACTTGTGCGGCTGTCTGATGCTCCTTTGGTTATGAACAGCTCGTGCTCGTGCAAGCGTGCGTGTGCGTGTGCGTGTGGTCCATGAGCGTGCACACCTCTGGTTGCAGTTTCGCTTGTCGCCAGAGGGGGTATAGTTCTGCAAAAACTCAGAGACTAGCGCAATGCACCTTTAAACTAGGGGGGGAAATTATTGCATATTAACACGTTAATTTTTCTAAATACATTTTTGAAAGTTAATTTAGTTTTTGAAAAGTATTTTTCAAAAATACAAACAAAATAAATATGTATGCACCAATTAAACGAACAAAACAAATTATGCACTATTTAACTAAAATATAAAAACTTAAAATAACCCTTAAGAAATACAAACAAAATAAATATTTATGCACCAATACAATTAACCAAAAAATAATAAAAAATTATGCACTTTTAAACTAAGAGATTAAAAATAAAATGAAATAAACTGAAATTCAAACCCATAATACAAAATTAAATTAAATATGAATAACTTTAATAACTGGCGGCTGGCTCATGGTCACCCAGGCTGTTTTTGGCAGAGCCAGTCCCTCTCATGTACAAAAGCCCGGTCAATCAAGCATACTTGTTGGGATGGAGAGTGTGGAGCACTCAAACCTCCAGGCATTGCTGCACAATGATTGTCACAAGCAACTGTACCGGTCCCGTCCGCCTTCACTTCAGCTGTCTCAACCGCCGCTGAGAATTGATTGTGTTGGAAAAGTGAAGAAAAATTCATTCTCTTCACCCTCCACATGCTTCTGTTGCACTCCAACCTCACCTCACATCTCCTCTCCATTTGGAAACCAACTGGATCTGTGTTCATTCAATTGACCTTCCTCCCTTGGATGGTTTTGCGGAGTTACTAACTATAAATAGTACTACTAACTCAGTAGCTAGTCGACTAGTCGATACAACCCTTGTTTGGGAGTAGTTTCCTGTTTAGGAAGATGCCGTTTTCTCAGCCCCGCGGGATACATACAAAAATTGCAGAAAGTTTCTGGCGTATTGTACAGTTTAAGTTTGTAGGATTGCTTTGGTGTGTGTGTGTTTGTGTGTGCGTGAGGGTTACTTTAGAGTGATTACCGGGAAATGATGGGGAATTTCACGGTGCAGCAGGATGTGAGGTGAGGCAGTGATTAGAGATCCAGATTCGCATCTGCCTCTGCTGCTCCAGTGAGCAGCAAATAAAAAATACGAAGACTCACGTGAAGACTCACTTTCTCACTGACCTGTACAGTCCTGTGGTTGTGATGCTGAGAACACGACGGTCTGCCCAGCATGTGGTGACGGCGCTTGTTTTAGGGTCAATGAGAAGGCGGAGGAGGAACACGATGAGTCAGTGGTTGAGGCAGCTGCAGAGTCAGTGAGCTTTACCCAGAGATCAACCACAGATTACACAGTTTCACACAATCTGTCAGTCGAACAAAGTCACTATAGAGTGCTGCCATCAAAGGAGAACGAGAAATGAGTATGGTGTTCACTAATTCCTGTATCTGAAACTGAAGAATGGTGTCTTGCTTCCTTGCTGCCATGTCAGTCATTGACATAACACTAAAATTCATGACCCAGAAAACCTACACTGGTGCCTAAAGTGGGTCAAGACGTCCTGCGTATGATTCAGTGTTTTTCTTCTTCACCTGTTGTTTGTTAATTAACTCATTAGTTCCCTCGTTTGGTTCTAGTATAAGTTCTCCCTGTTTTGTTCAGTTCCTTGTCTTGTCTCTACCGTGTTACTTCATGTAAAGTTGTTGGTTTCTCGTGATTTTTCCTATGTGTTTGTTTTGCTTTAAAATTTAAGTGTTTCTCTGGACTCTATTGTCATGCGCATTATATATCACAGCCAACCGTGACAATAACACACCAGTTAAAATTATAATCAAGTATTTTACAAGTGCTGTAGTATGTTAGTCAACACATCAAAATAAGCGTACTTCTTTAAAGCATGACAAAAGATTGAAACATAATTATTTTAAATGTACATTGACATTATTACAAAGTGCCCTTTTTAAAAGTGTACTTAAGTATGTTAAGAAACAGTCATGAACGTTTACTCTCTCAAGTGCACTTAAGTGGTGTTTAAAAACCCCTTTCTATGCATGGGATCACCAGTGATCCTGCATTCGTGTTTTGTTAATTTCATTACTAGTTAAAACATCACACTCTTACTTAATCTGGACAATATTAGCTTTTTTAGGAAGGTTTAAAACTCCAGTTTCGATATTTGACCACTGTTTATGATTAAACTGGTTTGCAGTGACATTATTTCTTAATTTATGCCAGCTAGTGCAAAATAATTAATCTGTAACGTTCGTTATTTTGAATAGAAATCATCACTCATAAAACATTCATTCTCGTTTTCTCCGGTTTATTTGTGTTCAAATACATAAAATCTAAAGAATCCGCCAGGGCAATTATTAGAATGGTGCGCATATTTGGAGAAATAATGAATAATTATCACAATCTAGTAATCTATTTATTCATACAGAATACAAATTTCTATTCAGTTTCCAGTGATTTAAGCGATCTAAAGTGCCAAACAGCGAACGGAGCTAGATATGTGTCTCCTCTTCCTGGATCGCGTGAGATTTGACCTCGGAGCGCTATGATTTGCTGAACAGCTGTCAATCATCTCCACGTGTTCAATCTGACCTCTTCTGCATGACGCGTCCTGTCTATAGAGAGCCTAAGTCCCGCCCCTCCGCTTCCGGCTCATGGGACCTTATTTCGGAAAATATATGTATGGTAGTCAATGGCGAGAGACAAATTATCTTTTTATTCCGTCCGAAACTGTGCCCTGAATTACACATATGATGTTTGTCAATTTAAACAATAATTATTAAAGTCAAGAAAGTCGCAGTTTGTCATAAAACAGAAGAGTAACGTTTAGTTTTATGTGGAAATCGCTCAATGAACTACATCTCTCGTCTCGCACTATACGTCACCGTTGCTCGTGTGTGTGCGGTCTGGTACAACACACTCCGGCATGACGGCGTAACGCTACGATTATAACGTAAGACTATAGAAAAAATGACAGACGTTAGCTTCAGTAAAGTTAGCTTCAGTAAAGTTAGCTTCATTCATTGAGAGAAAAGGTATGACGTCACATGTGCGCCTTTTGGGTTTGTAGTCTTTGTAATTACGTATTTTCACAGTCTTATATCTCAACAGTTTTACATCAAACTGCGACTTTCTTGACTTTAAAATGTATCTTTTAAATTGACAGACATCATATGTGTAATTCAGGGCACAATTCAAACGAGATCAAAATATTGGTTGTCTCTCGACATTGACTACCATACAATATTTTTCCGAAATAAGGTCCCATGGTGGTCCACCGGAAGGGGAGGGACTTAGGCTCTCTATACTTCTTCATTCTGGATATCCATGATAAACAAAGCGAAAGTGAGATTTCTTCACCGAAACAAGAAGCTATTAAATGCACGATTGAAGTATATGTGTTTTGTGTGTTGTTTTCGTGCGTTTCGGGGTATTTTTATATGAATAAAAAAATAAAGGTGAGGCTAAGCATAGCTCATAGCTTCATATAAAATGCTAAAAATTACATATTTCAAAATCTTTTTTTGACTTGAAACCATTTTAAACCGCGACCCGGAATATGATACAAATACTCGATGGTGTTTTAAAGTGAGCTTTAAATAAAAGTGTAATATTAATAAATTAAATTGTGTCATGTAGCTGGAGGCTAACGTTAGCTACTTGTTGTGCTGCACCTGCTACACGAGCTTTCTATTCCTTATATGTATATATTTTTTTAAAGAATTCGCATTTAAAGTAATAATATATTTTTGGTGTTGTTTGTTTCCTAACAAGAGTAAAGTTAATGGGTGGATTATTCGTGCACATTAGGTGTCAATGGCCAAGCATTATGCCAGAAGAACGGCTATAATCTGGCTGGATTCAAACAAAAGAATAAGGACAAAAGAATAATGAAGATTAAGTCTCATACCGGCAGAGGTGTGAAAGGTTGGTCGATTTAAATGAAAAGAACATGAATGGGGCCAGTTCTCCTCGCCAGACATTAGTCAGAGACTGTAAATGAGTGTTTATTACAGGCAATACATATTTGATGAGAATCTTTTAGCCTTCTCCAAAGTCTCCCTGATATGGTCTCACAATAGGCTTCACAAAATGCATAATTTTAGATATATCATTCTCAGATTTGAAATGAAGCATGACCACAGTTGTGGCTACACTTTAGTTGTGGTAATAAGTTGCTATCTTAAATTCACATAATATTTTTATACATTTAATAAATATATTCTTAATATTTGTTGTTTTTGTTTTATGTTTGAGCTTATATATCTCAATATTAATAACAGTCTGGTTAATTTTGAGTCTTGAACTGTAAACTCTCAAGGGTTGGCTTTCTAAATATATGTTGGTTATGTGTCTATTCAGAATGACTCCAGAAGCTGCAACCTTTTTATTCTGGGTATGTCATGTATGCATGTATGCCAAAATTGGGGGTGCTGAGGAAGGGGTTTCAATGATAGTATATCGTCTGCAAATCCAGTATAAAACTTGTACACTACAAGTCCAAGCACACTTCTTTTTCTCTAGGGTATGTATAAAAAGGGCTCAAAAAAAGGATTCAAGGGAAATCTAGTAATTAATTTTTTTTACAAATTTAGATTTCCTGCTCTCAAATAAAAATGTGGAGTGTCAAGTTATTTAATATTATGATGAAAATTAAAATATGAAGGTGTCTTGGCACACTTACCCAGAAATATGGCGTAAAAGTAATGATGAATTTTTCAAATGTTTGTTTTATCTGCATCTACTATATGTGCAACGTGTTGGATTATGAATAGGGAATGTGCATCTTTTATTGAGAGTTATCGTTAAAATGACACTTGCGATATATTTACTTATGTTTCATATCAGTCAGAGGTGGTTATCCCCTGTGGGCGGCATGGCATCTTGGTGGTTTACTGAGCGCTTACTTCTTGACAGTTCGGCAGAACGCATCAATATGCATTTTTTCTATGCGTGGCAGACATGTTGTGACACTGCTTGGAATATAGGCACTAAGTGGCTGAGTGGGTGGCATAAATGAGTATGGCTGTAGACTTGACTTCAGCTCTACAAATAGCTTAATCGCACCTTAATGTTCACATCAACGTAACAGAAGCTCACAGAGGGGTTTGTCTGAGGAGATGAGTGTTTCGTTCACATGCAGCCTGATCTCGCATGGTTATTCCAGGACTTCTGGACCGCTGTTTGTTTTATTTGACTTTTGCTGCGTTAATTGATTTTATTTTTATTTTCCGTGGGCACGTTTGGAAATAGCAACTGGCCGCTTTACCTCTTCCAGTTCTGCACAGTGTTATGCGTAGCTATATCAACAGCCAGGTCATTCATAAACATAATCAGCATGCTGCTTTAATTATTGCTAGAGAAGTGGCACTGTTGTTACCGTCTTGCTGGGGTTCACAGAATGAGCACAGTCTCTCACTGCTGCACTCCTCCAATGGGGACAAAAACGGCAGCTTTAGAGAAAAAAGGAATCTAGAAACACAATTATGACAGCGCTCTATAGCCTGCTGTGTTGCGTCCCCGCTTCAGCTGAGGTCAGTGTGTGCTTCCCGAGGTTGCTGTAAATGAGGGAGTTAGTGGAAGAGGAGATGAAGTGGTCGAAATGAAAGGGACGGAACCAAGGTCTTTAATTCATCGTTTGATCTTTATGAGTGAATGTGCATCTTCAAGTGCTGCCTTCAGTACTCCAGCCTGACATGGAGAATAATTCAAAGAACAAGGCCTATTTACTTATGTATTCATGAAGATACAGTGACAGAAGATATTGCTGAAATAATAACAGGCAAAGTACAATCCTTATTAACTACAGATGAAAGTGTAAGTCTGCTGTAGTATATGTAAATGAACAGTGTTTACTCTTTTTTTCCATGTTACCTGGACTAAGAAATTCACATTTATTTGTCAGCAAATGTCTGCCGGATGATGCAAAATACAGCTCTAGGGATTTCATTAAAACTACAGATTACATTTTTTGCATCCCTGCCCACTGACAGTCGGATCGACAGAGGGTTATTAACAGAACAGTTATTGTAAGAGTAGGTTTATCACTGAAAATGTTATTGTACTATGTCTACTCTTTGAACAGCATAATGGTAAAAACGGAACAATTCAATATTACTTTCTTCCCTGTACACGACGGTGTTTTGCTTTGGGAGGATCTGACAGAATGGCAGTTTCTTTCAGTTCCCTTTATGTCGGTCACTTCCGATGTCGTGTCGAAATGCCGACGCTAGGGGTCATTCCCCAAACACCTGTCTGGTGTCGATTAATGAAAATCGGCCAGCTCGAGGGGCGGCACCAAGCATGCATTTGAAAATCTCACTGCACGCAATTGGCTAACACTACGACCAATCACAACAATACACGGGGCAACGTATCACTAAGCCCCATGCGCTTAGCTACCAGCGGAGTAGTAGTGGGAAGATCGGATCATTTTACTGACTCGGATCTTTGAATCTCGTTCAGCAAAATGAACGAACCTTTTATCGAGTAATTTCGTTCATTTCAGCATAATATAATTCAAATGTCATGTTAAATAGCCCAACACATCTAGTAGGGCCTACTTAGGAAAATGTTAATTACATTTGAAAAGTTGGGTCCAACTTCAGTCCAGGCTATTGCAGTCTGTTAATTCACCTCACCTCCTGATCCACGGCGTTCTTTCTTTTGCAACTTCACATTTATAATGTCTACTCTGTTCCCCGCCTCTCGTGTCTGTCTTTGGGTTCGAACTTGAGCGGAGCTAACTGTAGATTATACTTTTGCCGTATCCGGTCGGCAAAACAGCAAAAACTTCCTTCTTGCAAAGAAACACGTCGAGCTCTATAGAACGCAAGAGGCTCTATAGATCTGAAAGAAGGTATCAATGGGTCTGTCCAGTAATTAATGCAGAAGTAGAGTTGTGGACTAGGCTACAACTTTGCCAGACTTTATAATCTCCGCATGGAAACAGTTTTGTCTGGAGTCTTAGGTAATAACATGTAAAGCTTGGACAAATGTCCATTTAGAGGTTCCCTGAATGGTGAACCCTGGGCCACCCTTCACCATCATTTAGCAAGTTCGGTGGATTAACTCACTACCAGGCCCATTACTTGTCAACGCATTCTCATCCTAGTACGTCATATACTGACACTTGTGACAAAACGTCTACATCCAACGCACATGGCACCCTTTAGCGTCAATATGACACGCACAGTTATAGTTGGGTTTAGGTCTGGGGTAGTGTTAGGGTTAGACCGCTAGGAGGCGCCTTCTGGCCCATTTCTATGTGCGTCTCATATTGACGCTAAAGGGTGCCATGTGCGTTGGATGTAGACGTTTTGTCAAAGCGTCAGTATATGACGCCTTGGGATGAGATCGTGCTGTACTTGTGGTTTACCAATTAATTTGTTGTATACAAATATAAACAAACAAAGTTGACATAATTTAAACAATTATATGTACAAATTGTTGGGTGTGCATAGAACAGTGGTGCAGAGATGTATTTTTATTTTTTTTGCGCTTTTCACAATACACTTAATTTCAAAGCAGCTTTACAGAAAGTGCATGTAGCATTGGTGCATGTTGATTCAGAGTTTGCGTCATCTGAAGTCTTCGCAGGACTTGGCAACGTCTCTAGGTGTTGGGCGTCTGAAGTCTTCATAATGCACTGGATCCAAACTGGAGCTGACAAACTCTCTAGTTACCTCAGGATAGGCATCCCAAGATAAAACAGAGAAGCAAATAGAAACTAATTAGTATAACAAATAGAATGTATTTAAGGTTATATGAGTAGATATCAGTTGGTATTGCACATGGGGTGCATTAATAAATATGAGTTGTACATATTGCTCTCAGTAGAACTGTTTGTAATATGTACAACTACACATTTATGCCACCCATTTAACCACCACGATCAAAATAAAAAGTAAACAACAAAATAAAAAATTAAATATTGAATCAAAACAATATTTTGTCAATAACATTAGACAACCATAAAAAGAACAAAGACATTGTTAGACATTAAACACAAAATTATAAAAAGTAAATAAACTACAAACAGACAAAAATGTCTGGCAAAACAATAGTATGTGAATAACACTATTTATTTATATAAAATAGTAAAGACAATGGATACAAAAAAATGCCAATCAAAACCATAACAAAGAAACTAGTCAAAAAGAAAAGAAAAAAAGTCCCTATAGTCAAATAACACTTTATTTTAGCTTCAAAGTAGATATTTTTGCTAAAGTGTTTCACAGAACAATCAGTCCTACTCTCCTCATGATTCTCCTCATTTCATAATTTTACCTTCAATCTTTCTCCGTGCCTTTGCCTACGCATTTCTCTGAATTGACTCGGGTTATTCAAACAATTGGAGCATTCTTCTATCCTTAGGCGAGTAGCGTGTTTGAATAGATGTCAGTAAAATCTAGCTATGGCTGTGTGCAGGTTTTTCTGGCAGCACACATTTCACATTGTTTTTGCAACTCTAAAACCCGTTTGTAATTCCTCAAATCCAGTCTGAGAGAATACATAACATTGTACTAGAGCAAAATAATCAATTCTGACCTTACTCCGTTAACTCATCCACCTTAATAAATCCACCTTTGGCTAATTTTATACCATTCACTATTTAATTAAATTCAATGCAGGCTTGAACAGAAGATAAAATATAAGGAACAAAAAGGGGCTTTTTTTTTACTGAATCCGAGGTAAACCGGAGTCAATGTTTTCCTCAATGCTTTCCTCATTGCTAATGCGATTGTATTGACTCATTTCCCTAATTAGCAAAATTAGTAAATGTGTTTTCACTCACCGCTAACAAGCCACATGAAAATTGCACTCCATCCACGAGACAGTCATTAGTGCAGTGCCTGCTATTTTGCCTCCGGATGAACGCATTATTACTATGTGTACACTTAAGTATTCAAAAACATCCTCTCTTACCCCCAGTTTTCTCTAAGCTCTTTCTGTGTGTTTTTCTGGTACTTTTGCTGGCATTTAAATGGCAGAGGAGGTCTTAACCCTATGTGCGCTCACTCATCTGTGTTGAGAGGGCCGCTGTTTTCAGCATGGGAGTTAAAGGAGCATGAGATCTCAGAGTTGCCTTATTTCACACTCTGTTAATGGCATCGAGAGGCTTTGACCCCTGCGATATGCGTCTTTGGAAATCAAATGCAGGGAACTTAGATGTGCAAATGGGTTAGCAATGCTAATCAGGAGGGATGATGGTTTCAATGAATGTCCTGGCGGGATTGCCTTTCTGCATGCTATATTAGTAGGGTTCCCGTGGTCTGATTTGATTTACAGGCTTGGTAAAGTCATGGAAATTCCCATAGGACACATTCAATTGATCAAAAGTGACAGTAAAAACATAATGTTTCAAAAGTTTTCAGTTTCAAATAAACGCTGCTCTTTTGAACTTTCTGTTCGTCAAAGAATCCTGAAAAAATCGCATCGCGGTTTTCACAAAAGTATTAAGCAGCACGTTTGTTTTCAACATGTGTTACGTTTCCATCCACCCATTTTAATGCGCGTTTTGGGATACCGGATAAAAAAACACTGGAAGGAAAAGCCAAGATGCGCATAAATTCTAAAAAATGCACATAAAAAACGTATGCACTCAATTGAGGTGGACTTTTTTTTTATCGGATAAGAAGACGTGAAAATAAACTACGATGGAAACACAATTGCAATTGATGTGCTACAACAAACTCACGTGACTTTACCTCAACAGTGACTGTGATTGGGTAATTGGACTAACAAGCAGACTAATCACATCACACAGCATCTCGAATGTTGGTTTGATCGTTCTGAAACGCCTGAGCCAAAGTCTGTCATCAAAATAATTTGTTTTAGTTCCCTCCCAGAAGCGTCTCGCATGATTGCGTTCCCAAACACCAGCATCCGGACGTATGATAACATGAGAGTGATTACCGGTATTGCGTTTGCAGCAACTTCCATTTTCATTGCTGATCATGTTGCACCAATTGCCCAGGAAGGGACGATTTTGCTTTCTTGAACACAGATGGAAACACAAATGTTTTTATGCAATAGTAGGTAACACTTTATAATAACTGCACACTATTAATCATTAGTTAAGCATTAGTAAACAGTTAATTCGTCATTTATAAAGCATTAATAGACAATAATAAGCAGTTTATAAATACAGTTAAAAATGCTTTATTCTTGATTTAAAAGCATATCTATAATGTGTTTAATAATCATATTTTCATATGTTATTAATGATCAATTTATCATTTCTAAATTAAGTACTGCATTATTTACAAACCAGTTATTTAAGAGTTGTCAGTGGTTCATAATATTACTTAGAAAGTATAAGTAAATGATTAATAAACTATTTAAATGTACATTCATACATCTTATTATTCAGGCGTATATTAATAGTTACTTAGTGTGTTAATAAATGCTTTATTAACATGAATTTTCTACTGTAATTCAGGGTTAATTCAGGTAGTTATAAAGCATTTAGTAGTGGTCAGTTAACTATTGTTGTGAGCTCATCTAAAGTGAGGACTAGTTATGCCTTGTAAAGCATTTACAAAGGAGATTTAAAGGCTGTTAATATTTCTATGTTCTGTATTACTGTGTTGTGTTTGTTTATTTTTTCTGTTTAGAAGACAAATGAGCCTTTAAATCTTCTTTGTAAATGCTTTTACAAGCCATGAATAGTCCTCACTTTAGATTAGCTCAGAAAATTGTTAACTCACCACTACTAAATGCTTTATAACTACATGAATTTACTACATTTACTTACACTTTCTAAGTGATCTTATGAATCACTGACAACTCCTAAATAACTGGTTTGTAAATAATGCTATACTTCATTTAGAAATTAGAAATTGATATGCTTATAAATCAAGAATAAAGCATTTGTAGCTGTATTTATAAACTGCTTATTAATGTCTATGAATGCTTTATAAATGATGAATTAACTGTTTACTAATGCTTAACTAATGATTAATAGCGTGCAGTTATTATAAAGTGTTACCTAATAGTACAATTTAGCATTAAATTCAGAACCTTGGATGAAAACAGTCCCAGAACATTTAACCAGTCCCGGAATTTTGAATGATAATGTATAGTGATTTGGGTTATGATCTTTATGATCGCCTATAAAATTGGCAATCAAAAAACTGAATCTAGAAAAGATATATATTTTCCCCATAGACACTGATCGTACATTACACAATTTTTACTTGTTATGGAATAGATCTGCTATACTGCTGCTGCTTCTGGTTATTGCTGATAATGCAGGACTTGCTACTGCCAATACTTACACGATACGCTTGTGAGCAAGTAAGACTGTACAATATAGCATACATGAATTAACCGTAGCAGATCTATACAGGTGGAGCTGGGGAAGGTGGAGGGTTTCTGAAAGCACGCTGCAAACTGCTACAACAAATGCTGACCAAGTATTTGAAGGTTGATGAGCAGCGAGCTCATTGGCTCAATCAGCTGTGCCCTATAGAGTATGATGTGACTGCAAGCAGACTGACCCTAGTGAAAAATAAATATACCAAAAAGTTATTTGTAATACATTTATTATATGTCAAGTATACTACAAACACATTTACATGTACTTTAAAAAAATACCCTGCAATTGTACTCTCGGTTTAATAAACTGATAAGTCTGCTAAACTGGAACAACTGAAAACAACATCCGGAAATACAGTAGTGCTGAGGTTCATCTAAAGAAATATTTGAGTATTTTTGATTGTGCTAAAGTGAAACTATTGCAAGTATACTTTAGGTACACTTTAAATATCTCGCATTTAAAGGGATACTTCACCTCTGGAAAGATGAATATGTATTTAAAATGGGTCATTTGGTAGAAATGTGAAATTATTTTTTAATTTGGAGCCTTCTAGACTGAGAAAAGCCAGAAAATTGATTTTTGGCGTATGTGGATGAAAGACAACAACTCCCAGAATGCACTTGCTTCGCTGCCCTACGAGTTCACTCCCAAGCCACGCCTACCGGTAAGAGCGCAGTTAAACAACAAGGCTAGGCTACTAGCTGACTCAAAACTTAAAAGACGCTGTTTTATCGTGAGTCTCCGTGACAAGTCTGCACGGGATTTCGAGATTGCCAAAAATATCCGAGATTTGGCTTTTGCGTTCTACAGTCGCCATTCATTATGTTTACTGTGGCGAGCAGGACGAGGCTAGGGCCGCGGGAGAACGACGCGAGGCCGGTGGTGTGATTACTGATGACCTGCACCTGTGAGACGCACCCGGTCTCGTAGGCTTTCGAGGAGCGGGAATTTTCTTAGCTATGCTAAAACGCACTTGAACCGATCACTTGTTTAGCATTCATGTAAAACACTATGGGTGCTTCTCAATTCTTTTTTGTGCATCCTCGTTTCCTTTCCTCACTTCCTTTCCTCGCATCTTAGCTCCACCCCCTGTAGGACGCGAGGGAAGGCTGCAAGGAAAGGAAAGGAGGACGGAGGAATCGAATGAAAGCTTTTTTATACATTGGAATACTTGATCACTCGAGCGTCACTTTAATCAGCAGCGCTCAAAAGATCAGCCCTTATGTTGTTGAAGTTTGGTTATTTAAGAAATTCATAATAAAGCAAGATACCCTGTTGAAATATGTGACATGTGTGGTTTATATAAACTGCAATAAAATTATATAGCTATAAAATTATTGTGACCGATGTGAAGGGGGAGGAGAATTTACACGCGCGTCACGTTAAGTCAATAAAACACTTCCGCATAGGATACACCTGTGTATCCTCGCTCATAGCTCCTCTGGAAGCCTCCTCACTCCTCGATCCTCGCCTCCTCACGGTGCAAGTAGAGAATTGAGATGTCCTTCAAGATGGCTGCGCTCGATCGGTTTCCGGGTCATAGGATGGAGGACAGAGGAGCGAGGAGACGAGGAGGGATATTGAGAAGCACCCCAGATACAGATTCACCAATCGGAATGAATTCAGTTAGATTGAAACAAAAGGTGCGCATGTAAACAATGAATGGCAACTGTAGAAAGCAAAAGCCGAATCCCAGACAATTTTGGACTATCTCGACCACCGGACATGTCCGGGAAAAAGAAGATGGTAACCGCTACTATTCAGCGTTCTCCACAGAACAAGAGCCTGTTAGCTTAGCTTCTAAAAAAAGATGGCTGACACTGTTTGTACATTCTGTGAGTGAGATCCCACCCTCTATGGGCGGGTTGAAAACATGCGGAACAGCTCCTACTACTGGCTGTAGTCTCTAGACTCTGGCCAAAAAAATCATCCGATGACGCAATGAGGGAGGGAAGCACGGTATTGAGTTTTCTACTGATACAAAGCTTAATGCTAAATGCTGAAGTATCCTTTTAAAGACTGATATTATACTTGCTATCCTTACTATTAGTTATATTAAAACACATTTTAGGCTTAATATTAAGAAATGTGCATTCTGCAATAAATAAAGTACTCCAAATAAAGTGTATTTATAATATTTATATCAGGAAGTCTCAAGCGATATGTCAGTAAATTTGTTAATGGATTTGTAGTATACTTAGCATGAAATAAATGTATTTTAAATGCATTTTGGTATAGTTTTTGTCACTAGGGGAGTGAAGGACCTATCAGCCTGCGGCAGAGGTGGACAGTAACAAAGTACATTTACTTGAGTACTGTACTTAAGTACACTTTTGGAGTATCTGTACTTGACTTGAGTATTATTTTTTCTGGATACTTTTACTTGAACTTCACTACATTTGAAAGACAAATATCATACTTTTTACTCCACTACATTTCTGTCAAGGGCCTTGAGTAGAAAGTAATGTCAAGGATGATTTTGGTTGCATTTTGGTTGTAAATGAAAGTCTGGTTGACGTCAGAACTCGACTGATGTTGGTTTCTGACGTCAACCGATTTTCAACCACAATCACAACCACAACGTCCAACGTTGGAGATTAACGTTAATCTGACATTGGATTCTGACATCAACATGATTTTAATTTTCAACGTTGAGTTTTGTCTTCCAAATTTTTTCATTGTTTTGGAGCACACTAGCTTATAGATAACAAGGCTAACATATTCATACTAAAAGCCAAAAAACTGGGAACAGCCCTTTGGGTGTCCGAAACCATTGTGGACGTTATTGAGTGACTTATTCAATCCCACGACTGGAACTGTGTTATAGAAATAAATGTGATATTGATATGAGGGTAGGCAGGTATAGATTCAGAGGCATAAAGTACTGTAAGTAGGCTATTACATGCAACAATAATAAAACAATGCATTGACATTTACTTTTATACTTAAGTACTTTTAAAAATGAGTACTTCTGTACTTTTACTTAAGTAAACACCGGTCTTTACAACTTTTACTTGTAACGGAGTAATATTTGACCAGTAGTATCTGTACTTTTACTCAAGTAAGGAAGTTGTGTATTTTGTCCACCTCTGGCCTGCGGCATCTGGAGTTTTATGACTTAACTTTGTATTCTTTTCTCTGATAATCAATACAATGTCAATTTAGGTTGGATTATGTTGAACATTCCTTCATAATGAAAATGCATTCATTTACACAACATTTGAAGAATTAATATTCTCCTGTGTTCTTATTTTGCAGACCATGTGGTTTGTGAAGAAGAGTTTAAGTACGCCATGTTGGCCCTCAACTGTGTGTGTCCTGCCACCTCCACCCTGATCACCTTATTGATTCACTCCTCTAGAGGACAGTGAGTATAAATCGTCCCTCACTTACTCACACTTCTAGTAGCCAGGATTTTGACTACAGCTTTAAATCTAGTTAGATTGTATATTATAAACTTAAAGGGATAGTTCACCCAAAAGGAAAATTCTGTCATCATTTACTCACCCTCAAGTTGTTCCAAACCTGTTTGAATTTATTTATTTTACTGAATACAAAATAAGATATATGTTGAATAATGCCGGTATTCAAACAGTTGAAGGGCCCCATTGACTTCCATAGTATTTTTTTCCCCATTCCATGTTAATGGGCCCTTTTAAGGTGCCAATTTCACTGGCGAAATCCAGTCATTTGAATGGGAATCTGTGCTATTGAAGTTTCACGTGAGGGTGAAAGATTTCCCCACACAGATTTCGCTCATTTTCAAGTTGGTCATGAGAATTTGCTGCACTGAACAACAGAAAGCTGCTTGGTTTGAAAGTGTCTTCTTTAGAGCTGTGCTTTATACATCGCTATGATAGAAAAACCATTAGTCACACATCACTGCAGTAGTGCACGCACTATGGTGGCAGATAAACAGTGGTAAGATGTGGGGGGGAAATGGGCAAAATCCATGGAATAATGTAAAAAAGTATTGTGCCTTTTTGGATGTCAGAATCAGAATCCCCCCAAAAAAGGTTTTCATTTTTATAGAATAGATTATGCCCTTTGAAGCTCCAGTAAACGCAGACGTTTATGTTTGCAAGCCATTATGCTGCTAAATTACCCTAACCCTACTATTAAAGGGGTCATGAATTGAGAAATCAAATTTCTCTTGAACCTTTGACATATAAGAGGTCATCATACTATAAGAATATCCTGGAAGCTTCAGAAACTGAAAACTTCCTTTTTAGTCCAAAAATAGCTTTTATTAAAACCAAGCTCAGAGAACGACTCGGTTTGGAATTACCCATTTATGACGTCATAGATGGGTGAAAGACGGCCTCTACAGAATCAACGCCTAAGCCCCGCCCACTGATTCGTAAATGACAAGTAGTAGGTAAATAACAAAAGTGACCCTAACACAATGCTCATCACTGCAACCTTTCATGCCACGATCCAAATATAATGCTATGGATCTAAATATAATGCTATGATCAACACTTTTAATGATTCGTTAACTTTGAGAGCTGTAATAGTAAAAATATGATAAAAGTTTTCGAGAGAGTTCCACTGTTCCAAATGTAATACTTACTGTAGCTGTTTCAAATGCAAAGATGTCAGCCAATCACAGCGGTGGGCGTTTACACTGAAGTCACAGCAGACACGCCCCTTCAAACTGAGCATTCAAATCAGAGGCTAAAATCAGGGTTGGTAAACTAAAAATGCCTTTTATTTCTAAATTCAACTTTAACTTTTCAACTAATTCAACTTTTAATGTAAAAATCATACTAACATTATATGTGCACCCCCGGAAACATAAAATAATAAAATAATGCATGGCTCCTTTAAAACATGAATTTGATATAAATAATATATCTGCATAATATTCTCATATGCAGTTCATAGAGGGCATAATATATTGGCCCTACAGTTATAGCATGAAATAATAACATTTATATCTCAAAAGTCTGACTTTTTTCTTGCAACTGCGAGTTTATATCTCACAATCCAGATTTTATAACTCACAATTGAAAAAATTTTCTGAGTAAAAAAAAGTCGCAACTATCTCGCAATTATCTTTTTAATTTTTTTAATTCTGTACTGTATTAAAACAATACAGTAAAAAAAATCTAAGACTTGTACTGCAGAACTGTCACTTAACTGCCACAAGGTTGACTGCGCCCACAAAACACATCATCGCTGTTTTGCTGTTTACCAAAATGGTCTGCACATCGCTACACTATTTACACCGGCAAACAGTTTGACACCTTTAGACAGGAAGAGATCTTTTGGTTCTCTGTCTGGTTCTCTGTAAAAAGACATTGGTGGCATTTTTGATGTAATATAGATGTGAATTTGCTCTGTTGAATATATATATTTACACAAACATGATGCCTGGAATAGAACACAATGCCCTGTAGATTATGTGCTTGTGTTGCTTCACAGATCTCTCTGCATCAGTGAGATGTTCCGTTTAACTGTTTCATTTTTTATTATCAGAACAGCATCTTCAGAGGCCTTCAAGCAGCGAGCGGGTGCCTTCCAGCCGCTCAACAGGTCAGACCCACCGACTGTAAAATATTGACGCATACACATCGATACACACAGCGGCAAAGATCCCATAAACTGTGAATTTATCTCTGCGTCATGCATCCTTGTTTCTTCACCTCCTCCATCTTAACACTCCCCCACTCCCTCTGGTTCTCACCTTCCCTACATCTTCCCAGTCATTCGCAGGGATGTCAAAGACACATCAAGCAGTTTTTATGTTCTCTGTAAGATAGTTTTTTCCCAAAACATTTGGAGGACATGTCAAGGGAAGAGTTCACTCAAAAATATTAACTTATGTCATCATTTACTCACACTCATGCATGATTTTCTTTATATTGTGGAACACAATGGGAGACATTTTGAATAACGTCCACAATGCTCTTTCCCATAAAACAAAACTGGATGGGGATTTATGCTGTCAAGCTCCAAATTGGACAAGAAAGTACATGAGAGAACATGCATTTGACGTTTTAGGTGATTTGTTCCATTAAATGGATAGTTAACCCCAAAATTGGGTTAAACATTATTTTAAGTTGTTACAATCTTATTACACAAATAGGTTCTGCGTTACATTAATTAATTGCATGTACTTACTATATTGTTAAACGTAGGGTTAGGTTTTGGTTTAGTTTGACTTAGGATTAGCTTCTTGTATACATGTATATAATTTACTGTAATTACTATGGGTACTAGTATGGGTACTAAGTACATTTAACATGAAAAATGAAAATTCTGTCATCATTATCTCACCCTCATGTCATTCCAAAAGACTTTTGTTCATCTTCAAAACACAAATGAAGATATTTTTAATGAAACATGAGAGTTCCCTTTCGAGTGAGAACTCACACTGTGTCCTCTAGAGGACGCTATGGGGAATGCCTCCGGCATGACAGGTGTCTGAAGCATGATCTAAACATGACAGTTGCATTGGCCGGCGACAGCCTATGACGCCATTACTTATGCGACCGTGAGTATAAAAGGGCGCCTGAGGAACACCTCATCCTTCTTTGTCTTTGGGATCCGTTTGTTTGAAGTACAGTACGTGTGAAGGTGCGTACACTTTTCGTTCTCAAGGGAGCTAAATGTGTGCATTGTGAGGATTTCTCAATGAAAGGGATTTGGGTGGAATGCCTTTGACTCTTTGAAGAAGCTGGATGTGCTAGGTATAATGCATTGGAGACTGCCTACATTAGACAGGTAAGAAGCTTTTTCTTTCTGTTTTCTCCTGAGGGATAGTAGTTAGCTTTTTCACAAGAGCTTTCGACTCTCAAGGAAGTTGAAGTCACTCATAGCGATGCATTCGAATCTGACGTTTAATCTAAGCGTGCTTGACTCTCGAGGGGGCTAAATGTGTAATTTTGCAATGCGGTTATGTTATTGGTTCCACACAGGCTTGATTCACTCTTGAAAAAGATAAGAGTTGAGCTCCTGCACTCCGAGGTTCATGTTCCATGGGCGCCACTGCGGTAGATGGGATCGAGTGTGGGGGTTGTGGGCGGAGCAAGGGAGGAGTCAAACAGGAACTTTTCCTTTTTGGGCTGCTCTTTTTGGCTCAAATATTGCTACTGCTCAATGTGTTGTCTCTAATTCTGAGGAATTAGGGGCAGAAATAATGTAGTAGTCATTATTATATACATTTAGGAGTTGTGGTAAGTCATTGCCTGTGCCACGAACATATTGATATCTGGTTTGGTGGCACGAGAGATGTGAGATCGCTTATTTCTGTCGACATAACTGTCCCGCTCCTATGAGCCTTCTGTTTCCCCTTTGATCTCTACACTGAGGCAGAGAGATCATAAGGGAAACCATATTTGGCCTGCATTTATCCTTTTATCACAATAAGTAAATGTGAAGGGATTGTGTGAGCACGGAAATGTGTTGATGCCTCCATACTATTTTTCATTGGTTGACGCATCCTCATTGAAGGGTATGATCCTGCCATTTAGATCTTTATGATACTACATCACTCCTGAATGGCAGGATATATGCCCCTCCCCCTTCTGGGAAAGGCTGGTTGGGCTGTCAAGTTGTCAGGCTGTCTGTGAGCCTCCTTGGTAGGCTCCTAGTTGGTAGGCTCTGTGAGCCTCCTTGGTAAGCTGTTCTGAGCATAAGTAGTGGTTATATGCTCTCCCTCTGAACTGCGAAATATTTTACGCCTTAGGGTAAAGTGTCATTTGGTCATCTTTCTAGGCCTCCGCTCCCCAAAGTTCTGAGTTTTTTAGCACTATTAGGTGTTGGCTTTCTACAGCCCCCTGGACATACTTGTTTTTTTAGGTTGAGTGTTGTTAGGTCTCCTCTCGCTATAGAGAGTCGAGTTGAGATCATAGAGTTGAGACTTCCGCACCTAGAGCTCCATATAGATATTAGTTGCAGGGAGGGTTGTGTTGCTTGGCCTCCTCTTGTTTTGAGAGTCATCTTGTTAGGCCCCCACTCCCCAGAGCTTCGTATAGACAGGACTATCAAGATGTAGGGCTCCATTGTGAGCCTCTTTGGTGAGACTGTCTTTAGCCTCAGAGCATGATACAGGTAGTGCTAGAGCCGAAGGCTCTCTTGAGTGCCTCCTCGGTTATCCTTTTTCAGGGTTGAGTGGTGTAGGCTTCCTCTCGTTTTAGAGAGTCTTTCTGTTAAGGCCCCTGCTCCCCGGAGCTCCGAACCAGAAGTATTTCAAGGTTTATTTATTTGTTTTTAATGAGACTCCTTAGTAGATGTTCTTCAGTGTAGAGTGTAGTTAGGCCACCTCTCTTTAAAGAGAGGCATTTTTGCTGAGGCTTCCGCTATTAGAGCTCTGTACACACAGTAACACTGGAAAGTCTGTACAGTCTTAAAGTTGAGTTTCGTTAGAAAGAGTCGTTTTGCTAGACCTCCGCTCTGCAGAGCCCTGCTTAGACAGTATCTTTAGTAAGTATGGCTCTGGGACATGAGCCTCTTTCATGAGACAGATTCTGGCATAGAGTTTAGTTGGGCTTCCTCTCGTTTTAGAGGGTCATGTTGCTGAGTCCTCAGAGCTCTTAGAGCTCAGTTCAGATAGTAGTACTGGAGCTGTAGGCTCCATGGGAGCCTCCTCGGTTAACTCTCTTAAGAGTTGAGTGTCGTTAGGCCTCCTCTCATTCTAGAGAGGCCTCTGCTCGCCCGAGCTACGTACAGGACAGTAATATCAATTGGTTCTTTGGAGCGTCTTTGATGGAACTGTCTTTGGCGTAGGGTGTAGTTAGGCCTCTTGTTTTTGGAGAGTCGTTTTGCTGAGGCCTCTGCTCTCAGAACTCCATACAGACAGTAGTACTGGAGTTTTAGGCTCTTGGGGAGCCTACCTTGGTTAACTGTCTTTAGGGTTTAGAGTCGTTAGGCCTCTTCTTGTTTTAGAGAGTCGTGTTGCTGAGACCTCTGTTCTTCAGAACTCCATACAGACATTAGTACTGGAGTTTTAGGCTCTTGGGGAGCCTCCTTGGTTAACTGTCTTTAGGGTTGAGAGTCATCAGGCCTCTTCTTGTTTTAGAGAGTCGTTTTGCTGAGACCTCTGTTTCTTCAGAGCTCCGCACAAACAGTGTTATCAGTATGATGGCTCTTTAGGAGCCTCTTGGATGGGATGTCTCTGGCGTAGAGTGTTGTTAGGTCTCCTCTCATTTTAGAGAGTCATTTTGAAGAGGCCTCTGCTCCTAGAGCTTCATGCAGACAGTAGCAATAACGGTGTAGGCTTTTTGTGAAGCCTCCTTGGTTACTGTCTTTAGGGCTGAGTGTTGTTAGGCCTCCTCTCGTTCTAGAGAGTCATCCTACTGAGGCCTCCGCTTCTCAAGGCTCTGCACAGACAGTATTGTCAAGGTGTATGGCTCATTGGTGTATCACTGTCTCTGGCTTGGAGTATGGTTAGGCCTCCTCTCTGTTTAGAGAGCCTTGAGTGTCTGCTCTTTGAGCTTTGTTTTAGCGCATATGGTTAAGTGCAGTAGTACTCCCCTCACCTTTGTGGATCATTATGCAGAGTATGCCAGGGTTAATGTGATTTAGCTTTGGCCATATTCCCTTTAAGGAATATCTTTCTATGTATGATTCCAACCCTTTAAGCCAATGTCTCGTTCCCCTTCTCAGGGAACCATGGTTACATGCGTAACCTGAGATGATTCCGTCCCTCCATTGACAGTCCATTTACAGTCCAAAACTTTGATGCTTTAGAAAGTTCGTACAGACAATCCATAAAGCCTCCGTTGACTATATTTGGTGTGCTCCACAATGTGGGTTGATTGTGTTTATTTGTGAGCAAAAGCCTATATCTGTTCATCATATAAAGTAATTGTATCTATTCACAAGACTTGGATTAAACTGCTCAATTCATATGGATTACTTTCACATCTCTTTATGACCATTTTGTGTCAAAATGGTGGTGTAATGGACTTTTAATTAAATTAAATTAAATCTCTCAGGTTTCATTAAAATGTCCTCCTTTGTGTTTCAATGATGAAATAAGTCTTATGAAAGTCAACATGAGGGTGTAAATGATGACAAAATAAAAAAAATTGAGTGAACTATCCTTTAAATCTTTGGAAATAAGATGTGAAAACATTTTCAAAAGATCATCCATGTCTATCTGTCACAGGGAAGGCGCTGCTGGCTCAGTCGACCAATGGCAGCGCACCTACAGGCGCTGTGCGGCCAATGAAGTGCACCACATCAGGCTGGAAGAGAGCCAGTTTTTTGGAGAATATCAGGGAAAGAGTTTCACCTTTGCCTCCTTTCACGCACATAAAAAGTAAGCCTCTGGATTAAGCTCCAGTGAATTCGTTTGTTTTAATTGCAGTAAACGCACACAATAACACTGTTAACTGCTGTGGCAGATACGGGGTGTGTCTGATCGGGGTGCGCAGGATGGACACAGCCAACATCCTCTTGAACCCTGGACCCTGCCACATCATGGGAGCCTCCGACACCTGTTTCTACATCAACATCTCCAAAGAGGAGAACTCAGCCTTTGTCAGGGGCCACAGAGAGCCTGTGAGGGGCGAATCCAGAGGGGTCCCACAGACAATCTATCATGGGCTCACTCGCCTACCAGTGCACAGCATTATAGCCAGCATGGGTTAGTTTGTCAAATCAAATCTTTGACGATTAATAATCACACAGATTATTGAGAATAACAATGATAAAAAGATCTTTCACTTCAGTTTCATCATGACTTTAATAATTAATTTATCATTAATCATACAGTAAAGTGTATGGTTTCCTTTACGTTTTCTTAACAAATATTGGACAGGATTAGAATGACAAGAATAATATTTTAAATATTATATTTTTCAATTATTTTAAATATAAATAATTAAAATATTTTTCTTTTATCCTCTTAAATCTTAGCAATTTAAACTTTTTATTATTAGTAGTTGTAGTAGTAGTAATGATTATAATAATAAAATTGTATTATGTTATGTTACAATTATTGTGCAATAGTATTGTATTTGAATTGAGCGTGATCATGGTTATCGTGATTAATAATAGTGATCAGGCAATCATTTTCACTGTATGAAAACTTTGTGAAGATATAAATCACAATAAGTCTGTCTGAATTAAACCATTATTTATTAGTATAATGTCATGTATTGCTCACAGTTCAGTAAATTCAGTTACTCTTGATCTTCACTGTGGATGTGAGATGGATGTAGACAGAAAAAGAGAAACATGCTTCTCAAATTGACTAAAATTTCACTAGGTTTTTTTTTTTTTTTGCGAACAAAATATTAAATTTTAGTGCAATATCTCCATCTAGTGAAAAGCAGTGGAACTCATGAATCATCTGTCGTCTCTTGGCCCTCAGTGGTTTGATTAAAGGTGCTTTAAGAGATTGGAGCCGATCTGCTAATTTCCACCATTTTTCAACTACACTTATGGAGCCGATCTGCTAATTTCCATAATTTTTCAGCTGAGCAAGTTATTGCATTTTCATGAAAGATTACGACGACGACATACATTTTTTATTCTGAATAATTGCACTGATGAATCATGAACCTCAAGTTGTTTCAAACCTGTATTCATTTATTTCTTCTGCTGAACTTAAAAGAAGATATTTTGAAGAATGTCGGTAACCAAAAAGTTGAAGTTCCCATTGACTTCCATAGAATTGTTTTTCCATACTATGGGGCCCATGAAATGTTTGGTTAACCATATTCTATAAAAAAAATACATAGAAAGAAATTCATAGAAGTTTAGAACAACTTGAGGGTGAGTAAATGATGACACAATTAAAAAGTTTGGGTGAACTATCCCTTTAAGAAAGCAATTCAGTCAGTTTTGATTTCATGTAGTCTTCAACCTCTGACTCTTTCGTCCTGTAACAGGCACGGTAGCCATAGACCTGCAGGACTCGAGTGACAGCAGTCCCGAGGGCACGGGCCCGGCGGCTCTGGGCAGCGGGACAGTGAGCAGGAGCGGGTCCAGGACAGAAGTGGGGGGATGTAACACTCTAGCGCTGCCAGCAATGGGTGGCTCAGCCGAGGAGAGGAGGCACAGCATCGCCCCCGTCCTGGAGGTGGTTGACAGGGTGCACAACCCCACGTTTGACCTACTGGGGGACCAATCGGAGGATGAGGGAGGAGAGGAGGGGAAGGAGGAAGAGGAGGGAGAGCAGAAAGGCCAGTGGTGGGGAGCACACTGCGAGTGAGTATTAGCCACGCTGGACCAGGTCTTGGTATCTAGATCTAGACTACATAAATGTGGCATTAGTCTCATGAAGCCAAACTTTTGACTATTGGCATAAATTATGGCCCACTTTACAGATTAGTGTGGCCAACAAGGTGGGAAATATCTGAAATATCAAAAAATAATAATTCCAAAAGTAATAATATTGATTATTTTACAGATTTTACACTACCATTCAAAATGTTGGGGTCGTTTATATTTTTCTGAAAGAAGTCTGTTATGTTCACCAAATACAGTTAAAACAGTGATTTTTTTAAATCATTACTCCAGTCTTCAGTGTCACATGATCTTTCAGAAATCATTAATATATGATGATTTGATGCTCAAGAAAAACGTATTAATATTATCAATGTTGAAAACAGTTGTGCTGCTTCATAATTTTTTTTGTTCAGGATTTTTTAAAGGAATACAAAGTTCAAAATATGTAACAGCATTAACTTGAAATAAAAAACTTTTGTAACATTATAAATGACTTTAATCATAATATTTTTTTATTATTTTTTAAGTAATTGTTCCAAAAGTATTAATACTGATTATTTACAGCTATAGCAGAAAACAGTGGAATCAGGGTATAAAAAGTTATATAAAAAAAATAAAAACTAAGACAGACCAATTTTATTTAAAATAAATGTATGCCATAACGACCAGTGAAGAATGTAGTTTGGAGGTCTAAATGAAACTAAGTAGGAGCAATGTTTTTCTCTAGTTATGTACTTGGCCAACTAAATTAGGTAAGTTTCAATATTACTTGGGAAAGGTAACAATTCCTTAAAATAATACGTATTGAAGTACAATTCACTCCACTGAGCATGAATACACTTTACCCGCTATAAAAGACACACAAAAAAATTGATTTAGATTTTAAATTAATCCTTTTTTTCCAACAAGGACGCATTCGATTATGGAAAAGATAAAAGTACAGACAATGGGTTCGTTTTAACTTTCTATTCATTGCAAAAATCCATAAAGAAAATGCATCATGGTTTTCCACAACAATATTAAGCAGAACAACTGTTTTGTGACTGAAAACGCTGAATAATGATGCTGAAAATTCAGCTTGCCATTACAAGAATAAAATAAGAAAAATTTAAAAATTATTTAAATTATAATAGTCTTTTACAACACTACTGTCTTTGCCCTATTTTATAAAACTTATGAATGGAGAGTTGATGTGTGTATGTTTGTGCGCTTGTGTTTCTCACACAGATGGGTTAAAGGCTACCCACTAAACTCTCCGTACATCGGCAGCTCTCCTGCCCTCTGCCACCTCCTGCAGGAGAAAATGCCATTTTGCTGTCTGCGCCTGGATAAGGTGAGTGTCTGCCTCTCTCCAAATATTTGATGTCACACAGTTCACAGACGCTCATAACTACACCCCCTCTCAGCACACGATCCTAACCGCAGATTGCTTTCTCAGGCTTGTCATCATATGCCCTATGAGGACGCTCGCTCGTACGGCTTTAAAAACAAACTGATCATCGTGTCCGCAGAAAGTGCTGGGAACGGCCTCTATAACTTCATAGTCCCGCTGCGGGCGTATTACCGGCCCAGGAAGGAGCTCAACCCCATTGTTTTGCTACTGGAGAACGTGTGAGTGTCCTAAAAACAGAAACATTGAGAAATAGGCTACTCAAGCCTTTAGATATCGTCCATCCTTTGTTTTTCACAGCAGCTGGTCGCCTTTCTGTATTTATTATGACCTAATCATTGTTTCTCCTGTACAGAAAACTAATATGGGGAGATTCATCGTCATATAATTCAATCAAATGTAATAAAACTCTGAGTCATCTTGTTTTATCCCTGATTGGATGTACACTGGGGAGCAGCTGCGGGCTGGATTTCATTATTTAGATGCCCTGGAGCAGGGCGAAGCGGTGTGATTTTTGTAAAATACTTGGAAAGAGACATCAGAGACATTTGTAATTCAGTTTGCATGTTGTTGTCAAAGTATCACCTCAGATTCTCAACATTTCTCTCTGCGGTGTTTGCTAGACCCGAGGCAGACTTCTTGGAGGCCATCTGCTGGTTTCCTATGGTCTACTACACAGTGGGCTCCATCGACAAGTAAGAGAGTGCTTAACTTGAAGCATATGTATGATATATATATATATATATTTATATATATATATATATATACATACATACATACAGTGGGGAGTATTTGATACACTGCCGATTTTGCAGTTTTCCTACTTACAAAGCATGAAGAGTCTGTCATTTTGATCATAGGTACACTTCAACTGTGAGAGACAGAATCTAAAACAAAAATCCAGAAAATCACTTTATTGATCACATGATTTTGAAAAAAGCCCGTAAAAGTCTTGTGCGATCATGCCGGTGTTGCTGAAAAAGTTTTTGGGTATATCCAAAAAAATATATGTTTTTTCCGAAGTGTTGACAACTTAGTGTTAACAAATAATTGTTGCAAACTGGTGGTGACGGATCTTGTCGCTTCTGTAACTGGATCTGGTCTCACTAAATACAATTCTAACTCTGTACACTGGCACTATCAACAAAATATTAGTGCATTCCTGGAACTGGGCGTCGTTACACTACATCCTTATGCATCGCTTTCTGCCAGGACTTTTACAGGCTTTTCCCAAATTACAGAAGTGACCTCGACGTCTATGTTAGCGGTAGCATAAGCCATCAGGCAAGTGTTATTTAAATAAACTCCTGATGTACTTACAAACTTTACAATGCCCTCGTTTTATGAGTACAGATCCTATTTTTACTACTGTAGTAGAAGTTTGGTACCATTCCGGGCATTATTAGTGGGGTAATTTACGAGATACAACGTTGGATCCATTAGCGCCTGCACTAAGCCATTCGGTTGATATCTCTATAACCTCTAACTTTAATAATGTTCGACCAAGGGGAAAAACGTTTATGGGGGGTGTTTGGCTCGATGTCATGGTGCAAAGGACCCTAGGTGAAATTACTCCCGATCCGTCCCTTTAAATTTAACCAAAATACCTTTTCATCAGTTTGGGTTCTTTGGTTTCTTTCGATTCTGTACAGTTTATGTGTGTCTGTTCACGTCATTTTACTGAGCTTGTCCTGAACACTGTGTGCAGTTTGGATAGTCTTCTACGCTGTGGCGTGACGTTGGCTGACACCATGGTCGTGGTGGACAAAGAGAGCTCCATGATCGCTGAGGAGGATTACATGGCTGACGCCAAGACCATAGTTAATGTTCAGACGCTCTTCAGGTAGGTCCTTCCTTCCACACGTGAGTCTTTCTGCTTGAGGCGTTGGGGAACCTGACACTCTCTCCTTCACTGTTTCCTAAAGGCTTTTTCCAGCTCTCAGTATCATAACTGAACTCACACACCCAGCCAACATGCGCTTCATGCAGTTCAAAGTGAAAGACCACTATTCTCTAGCTCTTTCTAAGCTGGAAAAGGTGAGACACAAATGCAATATTATATAAACTGCGTTTATATATTTTCTAAAGAATCCCAAAATAACCTCTTTTGCTCCATTTGTGCTGTAGAAAGAGAGAGAGAGGGGCTCTAACCTGGTGTTCATGTTCAGATTACCGTTTGCCGCTGGGAAGGTGTTTTAGTGTCAGTATGTTAGACACTCTGCTGTATCAGGTAACCATGAAGCGATCCTCCCATGACTAAACTGCTGTATTTTTGATGTATTCATTATAATAATAAATAGCTCCTTAGACCATAAAGGGGTGTTCGTTCTGTGTGGAAAACCATGACAGAAATTGTCATCATTTGATCCATGTGTTAATGATTATTCATCTTTGTTCATGATATGATATGTTGTATACTGCTACAATTCATATACAAACTCATTTCTCTCGATTCCTTGTCAAATTACAATGGCATGGGATGGCTTAACCCTTGGTGTTCTTCGTCAATCTTCCGTGTTTTTTTACATTTTTAATTTTATCGGAATGGTACGAAACTTGGTAAAGGTTTTGGAACTTGCTATGGGAACACACACAAAAATCATGAGCATAATTCAATAAGGTTAAATGCTGAGAAAAATAGTCACACTTGTGACATCTTACTGAAAAAAAAATCTTACTGAAAGTTGAAAGTCCACTCAAATGTGGAGCTTGATACACAACTTGTTTCGATTTATGACTTTGATTTTCGTGCAGTTTTAGAGTAAAAACGTGTGTTTTTGAAAATATATATTGCATATAAAAAATGTAAATAGTGTTTTTGTGCATTTTTCATAACAAACAACTTAAAATTCTGTAACTTTTTTTAAGTTGACTTTTTTAAAACATTTTTCACTTAAGCAATAATCTGCCACGTGTCGTCTTTGAGAAGAGATCAAACTTAAGTCTGTACTCTAAAGCATCAAGATTTACCACAGTTTAAGTTGGAAATATGCTCAAAAAGTTAATAAATGGATTATAAATACATACAGCGTAAATCTAATTTGTACAATAAAATCCCCTCAAAATAAAAAAATATAAATAATAAACATAATCAAACTAAAATATAATACATTAATTTCATTAAAAAAAAAAAAAAAAAATTTGACCGACAATGAAGAGCACCAGAGGGCTGTTCACTATTTAAGACGAACATCAGACCAGAAGTCATTCATTTTCAATAGAGCCATATGTGTATGTGTAATTCTCAGACCGATTTGAGCTTTTGTTGGTTGAAATATTGTGAGCTGTGAGCATGAGGTGAGAATTACCCAATGTTTTTCTAGTAAATTATATTCTTTAAAACCTATTTCTGTAAAATGGGTGGACATTCCAAACTAAGTGTTTTATAACATTAAAACATTAGTTGGTTGATTAGCTCTAGACAAGCTATTGTTTTACAATGAAATGTATTTCAGTCTTTTGTTGTGTGGATATGTTCATTCATTCATTTCACCAAGGTGGAGGGTAATGGCAATCGTATGCGTATTGAGTGTTGGAGATCGAGAAAAGGCAGCTTTAGACTTAATGTCTTTAGACTTTATGTAGACCAATATGATCCACTATGACCAACAATAAATCCACTCGAGAACGCAATAAAGCAAGAAAATAACTGTATATGTAAATGCCCTGTAAAGCATGGCAGATGCTATATTTAAGGTGCGTCACATTGGCACAAATTCAGTGAAATTTTGTGGGCAAAAAAGTTCCGTTCTCTGTTGTCAGTAGTGTATGATGTATGAAGCGCAGCTGACACAGAGGTCACTTTCAAACCAGCAGATAGAAAAACTTAAACCCGTTGCGAAACCTGCGAGGTGAAATTTTTAACTTTCACATGAAATTGTGTACGTCTCTTGTTTGCATTGTCCTCAACAATTCTGTCTCAAACTCATGAGTCATTGGGTTTGAATTGATCTGAAGCAATGCTTCCTTAAACATACAAAAAGAATCACTAAGGAACTTAAATTCCTCACTATTCTCACCCTTATACACAAAAGCGGTTCCTCACACGCCTTCCCGTTCACATCGAAATGGCATTAAATATGGCATTTACCCTGACCTAAGGTCTAGTCTACTGAAACGCTGTCATGTTTGCAGAGTCATTATGTCTGATTTCATCATTTGGGTGTGTGTTTTAGTCCTTTGTGAAGGACTACATGATCTCCATCACCAGACTGCTGCTAGGTCTGGACTCCATGCCTGGATCCGGCTTCCTGTGTGCTGTGAGTGCCAGCGGCCCTTCCCAAACATCCACAATGAGACTATCACTTAGCATATGGATAATAATGCCAATAATGATGGTGGTCATAATGAATTTTAGGGCATTGATGATAATGATAATACTAATACTGCCCTGGTATTCCTTGTAGATGAAGATCACCGAGGAGGATTTGTGGATTCGCACTTACGGCCGCCTCTACCAGAAGCTGTGCTCGTCGACGGGGGACATTCCCATCGGCATCTACCGCACTGAAGCTCAAAAACTTCCTGTCTCAGAGTACAGTACATTACCCGCCAAAAGTTACACAACAATACAGGCAAAAACAGAGACATTGGGAAATATTATTAAACTTTAAAATTACTGTTTTCTATTTGAATATATTATAAAACGTAATTTATTCCTGTGATCAAAGCTGAATTTTCAGCATCGTTACTCCTGTCTTCAGTGCCACATGATCCTTCAGAAATCATTCTAATATCTGACCCTGGACCACAAAACCAGTCACACTGGTCAATTTTTTGAAATTTCTATTTATACATCAACTGAAAGATGAGTAAATACGCTTTCCATTAATGTATGTTTTGTTATGATTTGGAAAATATTTGGCCGAGATGCAACTATTGAAAATCTTGAATCTGAAAGTGCAAAAAAATCGAAACATTGAGAAAATGGCCTTTAAAAGTGTCCATTTATGTTCGCGATTGTGCTACATGGACTCACAAAAATAAATGTTTTATATATTTATGGTAGGAAATATAAAAAATATCTTCATGGAACATGATCTTTACTTAATATCCTAATGAATTTTGGCATAAAGGAAAAATGTATAATTTTGACCCATACACAATGTATTGTTGGCTATTGCCACAAATATACCCGTGCGACATGTGACTGGTTTTGTGATCCAGGGTCACATATGATGATTTGGTGCTAAATTATTATCAGTGTTGAAAACAGTTGTGCTTCATATTTTTGTGGAAATTATGATACACTACCATTCAAAAGTGTTGCAACTGGCTAAGCAAGATATTAGAATGCGAATTACGAAAAATACGAAATACAAGAATACGAAAGAAATTAATACTTTAATTCAGCAAGGACGTATTCAATTTACAAAATGTTTTATTTCAAATAAATGCTGTTCATTGAACATTCTATTGATCAAAAAATCCAGAAAAATAATTCGCTTAAAAATATTAAGCATGCAAAAACAGCTGTGATAATAATAAGAACCATTATAAGTAATTGAGCACCAATAATAATTGATAATTGAGTCATGAAAATTTTACATTAAATTTACATTTTAAAATATACTCAAATAGAAAACTCTAATTTTAAATTCTAATAATATTTCACAATAATACAGTTTTACTTTACTAGTTTTTTACTTTATAAATGCAGCCTTGATGATCAAAAGAGACTTCTTGCAGAACCAAACTGTTGTGATTCTAGTGTTTCTGTGGAGGACTGACTCCTCTGTGTGGCTTGTCTCAGTCTCAGGTGTCCATCACGGTGGAGGATTACGAGGATACGCGGGAGCCCCCGCGAGCCTCTGCTCTGCCGCTCCGGTCTTCACCGTAACTCAACATCATCCGAGCCGCCCTCCTCGTCCTCCTCATCGTCGCAGGCCGCGGACCACCCGCTTCTGAGGAGGAAGAGCATGCAGTGGGCGCGCCGGTTGAGTCGTAAAGGTGGACGGGGCTCCGGCGGGCCAAGGGCGTCGGGAGCGCTGCGGAGCGCATCAGCCAGCAGAGACTCAGCCTGTTTCCGCCGCTCCGAGAGGCAGGAGCTCAACGCTCTGGTCCGCACGCGCATGAAGCACCTGGGGCTCTCGCCGTCGGGATTTAGTGAGTGTGCACACACCGCTGCTTCTTCAGACTGGGTGATGTACTGTAGCTAAAAAATATAATATTGCATATCTACTGTCTTTTTCAGAATCAGAATCAGAAAGAGCTTTATTGTCAAGTATGTTTGCACACACAAGGAATTTGTTTTGGTCACAGAAGAAGCTTCCAGTCCACCGAGACAACAGCAGTACACAGATAAAGACTAAAGAGACATATATGATAGAAGATACACACATCACCTGTTTTCCACATTGATAACAATAAGAAATGTTTCTTGAGCAGCAAATCTGCATAATAGAATGATTTCTGTATTTTTGCATGAGACTTCTTTCAAAAACATAAAAACTTTCAAACTTTGTTTTTGTATAACAGTAAAGTGTAATAAAAAAAATACTCCAATAATTATATTATATTTATTATATTATATTAATGTATTCTCGGTGCACCAATGCTTCTTTCACATCATTTACGCTCAAAAAAATAATTAGGCCTAAATTTAAGATTTATGGACTTGAATTGGATAGAAAATTTCAATCCATTTGGATTACACGGTTTTAACATAAACAAACTGTTAAACTTAATGTGATGCATATTTGTCAGTCATACAAAAAAAGAATCATCATGACATGGTTTATTATTAACTATTTGCATATATTTGATTTAAAATGCATTTATTCAAATGGCCTAAATCCGCATCAGTCTGTTCACTGTGGAAAAAAAATGTATAAAATAAATGAAAATGGTTAAACTATGGCTAGCTGTGAAACATGCAATATTCAGCCAGCATGTATGATATTGAAATGGATTTATTGATGATAAATATATAAAGCTGGTTACTTATTTAAAACTCATTCTGTTTATTAGTACTATTACAGAAATCTTACCTGTTTCGTGCATTTATGCCTGACAAATTAATATCAACATATTAGTTTAGCATTAGTTGGCTTATTAGTTGATGTTAAAACTGTGTAATCCAAATGGATGAATTTTATATGCAATTCAAACACATAAAACTTAAATTTAGGCATAAATATTGTTTTAAGTGAATCATTCAAACACTCTGTCCTCTGTGTCAATTATGTATGTTCATATTTTGGAATTTTATGTTTGGACTTTGTGATTTATAGTCTTGTGTCCTGCTCTTCTTGTGTCAGATGGGATGACGGACCCGGGCAACAGACTGTCCTATATTCTGATCAACCCTTCCCCTGACACACGCCTGGAGCTGCACGATGTTGTGTGAGTATGGTGACATCCCAAGGTAGCATTGTTGGGGTGCTTCCAAAATGTATAAATGATACAACTTAGCCGTTACACTTTATTTTGATGGTCCACTTTAGACGTCGTTGCAACTACATGTCAACTAACTCATTATTAACTCTCATTAGAGTATTAGTAAAGTATTAGTAGACGGTTAGGGTTGACAAGTTGCAAAGTTACTTATAGTTAGTAGAATGGTCTGTTGGGGGAGCATCAAAATAAAGTGTTAGCAGATTTAAGCAGACAGTCGACTAATA
>JARPMJ010004195.1:0-80036 GCA_033366665.1 Phoxinus dragarum
TCTCCAGAGACTTAAAGTCTTCTTTTATCTCCAGTGGATTTCATCTGAGACTGTGACTGAAGTCAGAAGGTGAAGTTGTAGTTCTTGAGTTTCTCTTTCCTTCAGTGATTCTGCTTGTTGACAGCAGGTGTTCATCAATAATGCTCAATCATCACTCAATTAATCACTTAATTATCTCATTAACTTTTATACTGATTCAGAGTTATTTTAACACTCTTAGAGAGGGACCAAATGTTATCTGAGCTGAGTTACTTTAAATTAATTATTTTGACTCTAAAACTGATACGTACGTCCAGTTTTTAAGTGAAGAGGTTATTTCAGCTCAATTTCAACTAGAATGTCTTTTGACATTTTGGCCACTGAATTCCCATACATTTTAGTGAATAATTAATAATAAAAAAATAAAATTTAAAAAAAAAATATATATATATATATATATATATATATATATATATATATATTCTGATTGGACTTAAAGAGCCATTTAAATTAAAATATTTCATAGCAGAGCAAAACTAGAAACAAAAAAAATCTATATTGACTAAAAATGTCTATGACTTTTTATTTTCAGGCCTGTAAATTAGACTGTTTAAAGAAGACAAACCCTGTTTTAGAAGAAGTGAGATCTTTTACTTTCTGACATTATTTTATTAAAATAGACTCTTCAGTACTCTTACTCTTCACTTTTATTGTAATCATTCTTATTATTTTAAATATATTTATTTGTCAAATGTATTTATAGCATCATGAAGTGCTTAACAATAAAAAAATACAAAACTTAGTAATAATAATATTAAATAATTTATTATAATGTTATATATACAGTATATTGATTTAAAAAATTGATTCTCATTAAATTCTCATGTTTTCTTCATTTAAAAAGCAATTTCGATTAAATATTTTTTCAACATTCATTTAACAAAACTGTATGAATTTTCTAGGCCTGTAAATCTTTATATAATCCCTATATGACCCTTATTTATCGTTATTTATCTCGTTACTTATATTTCAAGGTTGTCTTGTAATAGCCTGTTTTATTCCATGTGATTTACAGTTACACTTACCCTGAAATAAGCGCACACTATACACACATTATAAATCATCATTGACAGCAAGGGTTGTGTAATAAAGGATATGAATCAAACTGGATCCCACATATGCATTATGGGGGAAAGTTCAGGAATACATAGTGTGAATCATGTTCCAGTTGTGTCAGATTTGACTGGAGACCACCAAACACACACACACACACACACACACACACACACACGATCAGGCCAGCTGACTGGGTCAGAGGTGATTAACCAATGACAGTTCACCCTCTGACACATGTACACATTTACTCTGTGTGTATCAGACACTGCTGTGTGTCTCCTGATCCACTCACACACACTCTCTCACACACACACACACACAGGTTTCTCTGCGTTCTCCCTTCTTTGTGTTTTTCTCACACAATCTGCTTTTGTACCTCAGTCTCTCTCTCTCTCTCTTTCAGTCTCTCTCTCTCTCTCAGTCTCTCTCTCTCTCTCTCTCTCTCTCTCTCTCTCAGTCTCTCTCTCTCTCTCTCTCCTCAGTCTCTCTCTCTCTCTCTCTCTCTCAGTCTCTCTCAGTCTCTCTCTCTCTCGTCTCTCTCTCTCTCTCTCTCTCAGTCTCTCTCTCTCTCTCTCTCTCAGTCTCTCTCTCTCTCTCAGTCTCTCTCTCTCTCTTCATGCGCTGCCACTGTGCTCTTGGCTGGTATGTAACCTTTTCCCCACTTTAACCACTCGCTCTCTGGCTGAAAACACACGTAATCTCTCTTTATAAAGGGGTGAATCTCATGCAAAACGGCCAAAAACACGTCCGGCTCATTTTCAACTAAAACTCACAAGAAGAAAAAAAAACAAGAAATTAGATTGTGCATGTAAACTTGACATTTGATAAATAAATATATTTAAAATAATTATAAGAATTACAATAAAACTTGGGAGAGGGAAAATGTACTTGATATTTTGCCTAAAGAAGACAAATAATAATGTCTTTTCATCTTTTTTTCTTTTGGTTTTCGCAGTGAAATTGTGAGCCGGACGGCCTTCATGACAGCAAACATTCGAGAGAATGGAACGATTGCTAAATCGAAAATATGTAAGACATGTGGGGGCATTAACCTGTTGTTAACTCACTCTCTCACGCACACACACACACATCGTCCACACTGTTAACCCTTACTGTAGAAAAAGCCCAAATCTTACAATATCATACCATTTTCCATTAAAACAGTAATATACAGGAATATACCTACAGGAATATACTGTGAATTAACAGCGCTCAAAGTCGACACTCAGAGTCTGTTTTCCCAATCACACCCTATACCCTCATTCACTATTCCCTACACTAGTTCACTAATATAGTCCACTTGACAGAGTGAATGAAAAGAAGTGAGTGAATTGAGACACTGATGAACACCTGATAAGCAGAATCACTGAAGGACAGAGAAACAAGAACAGAAAAAAGAGAAACACAAGAACTACAACTGACTTCCACACACTGAGTGTGAAACCAGTGGCTGCTGCAACAGTGAGTTTATAAAAGCACATTTGTTACGGCAATAAAAAGTCAAGATGAAGTTGATCAGGGTTTTTGGTTTTGTGATGATGTCATAATCATTCATGAGTTTTTGCTCATTTTTGTGTGTGTGTTATTGTGTGTGTTATTGTGTTATTCGGTACAAATATAGAATGATTTAAGTAAAAATTTACTTTGATCGGTAGTTGTGCTTTGTTTCAATCGTCCCGCCTGAGCGGGACGGTTGCAACACAGGGGTGGGACGGATGAAACATAACAGTTTAAACGGCAACTATTCATCTAATGCTTGTTTTTATGAACAACACCTGACAAGTAACTTGTGTACATATTGTTACAAACATATTTTGTCATTTATTTTAATTTAAAGGCTCATTTTAACCATTTTTGTTCTATCACCCATTAAACATTGGCGATAAGCCTATGCGCATTTGTGTAATCTTTCTAATAGGCTATTTTGACGAAGACAGACAAATCCGTTTACAAATAATTATCTTATACTTCTTCCTTGAGTCATATTGAGTGGTTTACTAGTTGAATAGCCTTAACAGCGGTTTTTCCTATGACCAGGTTTAACTGGCAGGAGGCGCTGTTTCATCCGTCCCGACAGCACATCCTGACAGTTAAACCTGTTTTTCCCTTAAACTAAAAAACTTTGATATTGCACACTTAAGGGTGTGTTACAGTACTAATACAGCTGCCGTATTATCATTACAATGGCACATGAAACAATAAATACAACTTGTCAGTCAAAAAAAAGTACCGCACGAAAGAATTCACTTATTGCACTCAAAAACAGCTTTCCGGCTTTAAATCCAAAACGGCATGACGTAAAGAAGAAATGTTTTCGCGGGTCTGGTAGGCATTACGTGTTATTCTGTGCTGAAGAAATATGACGTACATGACGTGAGTGGTTTTCAAGAAAATCGCAATGTTTCATCCGTCCCGCGTTTCAATCGTCCCGGCTCTCCCCTATTAACTCCTGCTTGACTATGACACACACAGACATCAACAATCAGCGTATGAATCTCAACAATGGTGATGATCAAAAGTTTCATGTCGCAATGCATGCTGGGTACCAGGATAGTATAAAACTCCCAGCATGCTCTGTTGCATGAATAATAATTAAAAATATGTATTCCCACCATTGTTGAGATGCATGTTCTAATTTGTGATATCTCTGTGTTTCTATATTGCAGTGTAGCTCTGTTATTTTTGGTTATGCTTGTGTTAGAAATAAAGTAGTCATTGTTGCTGTGGTTTCACAGTGGTGGTAACGTAACACTTTTGATTGACAATAAAACTCTGAATGAATGAGAATTAACTTCTTAGTGAATGGACAGGCTATATAATAATTTTGTCATGATAGTGAATATAATCGCAATCATTCAGAAACTGTGTGTGTGCACAAATGTGACTTGCAAAAACACAGCTCAAGCAGCAAGAGAAAAACAAATGTGTTGGCATCAGCCAACCCAACTAAAGCAACACTGATCTCTATAATGGTAACTTCAAATCAAACATTTTCAATTAAACATCTCAATAACTACTTCTGTAGATGTATGACAGAAATAAAGTCATACTGGTTAATAATACGTGTAATAATGTGTAATGGCTGGAAGTCAGTTGTAGTTCTTGTGTTTCTCTATTTTCTGTTCTGTGTTCCTCTTTCCTTCAGTGATTCTGCTTGTTAACAGCAGGTGTTCATCACTCACTAATGCTCAACAATCACTTACATATTCACTTAATTATCTCACTGCAACACTGTCAATGTTACTTTTTACTCTTTGTAGTGTGGATGTTCCTGTGGGGTTGAAAGGGTTAACAGTGTAAGATAAAAAGACACACCCACGAAATGTATTTTAACAGTAATAAACTGTAAGTTATAAAACAGGGTTATACTGGCAACACTGTTGCCAGTAGTTTACTGTAAAACGTTTTTTTTTGGGTCACCATTGTGCTGAAGAGTAGAGCCTGTGCTTCAGTCCAGCAGAAGATCTAGAAACATTGATGATTTACTGCATATTGCTTTATTTAATAGGCGATGACTGTGTAGTTACTGTTCCAGTGGAATTGACTTTTTGTACTAAAGTTTTTTAATTGGTTTCAAATGAAAGTTCTTAACTCTTTTCTCACATTATTAATGAATTACACATTATAGTTAATATATTTAAATGACAGTTGGTCAATTTAAGGCAGTCTGTTTCTGCAAGTGAAATTAGTTTTAACGCGAGTTTTAATTTAGTGCATTTTACAGTAACAAACTGTATATTACAGTAAAATACTGTAGATTACAGTAAAGAACTGTACAATTAACAGTAAATTACTGGCAACACTGTAAAAAAACCCGGTAAGGTCTAACAGTTCATACACACAGAGAGTGAAGGTGAAGTCACCGACCGTTGAAGCCCTTGCTGTGTGTGACAGCGGAGGTGTGTCTGGGCATGAAGCCAGCAGCGAGTCCAGGTCCTGTGCCGACAGCGAGTCCAGCGCCGCGAGTCCAGGAGCCGCGCCGGTGCAGAAGAGAGAGAGCGAGCCCAGAGAGCCCTGCACCTCCAGCAGCACTACACACACACACACACACACACGCACACACACACACACACACGCACACACACACACACACACACACACACACACACACACCATTATATTCATTAGTTATTACATATTTATTCATATAGTACATTTTATTGTATTATTTATTACTAAATTATTTTATATTATTTTATTTATTATTATCATTATTTGTATTTTTATTGATTACTATATTTAGTATTTTTATATCATTTATTTTATTTATTTATTATCATGATTTATGTTATTATTTATTACTAGAATATTGATTGTTTATTTTTTATTATCATTATTTATGTTATTTATTACTATATTATTTTATATATTTTTTTATTTTTTTATTCTCATTATTTATTTTATGATTGATGTTATTATTTATTACTTGATTATTGATTGTTTATTTTATTTTATATATTATCTAGGGCTGTGAAACGATTAATCGCATCCAAAATAAAAGTTTGTGTTTACATAATATATGTGTGTGTATTGTGTATAATTATTTTGTATATATATATAAATACACACACGTGCATGTATATATTTAAGAAATATTTGTTATTTATATATAAAATATTTATATTTATATATAATATAAATTATATATAAATCTATATACAGTACATACATGCAAATATTTCTTAAATAGATACAAGCATGATGTGTGTGTTTATTTATATATACAAAATAATTTATACACAATACACACACATATATTATGTAAACACAAACTTTTATTTTGGATGCGATTAATCGCGATTAATCGTTTCACAGCCCTAAAATTACCATTATTTATGTTATTTATTACTATATTATTTTATATTGTTATATATTTTTATTTATTTATTATCATTATTTATATTTTATTTATTATTTATTATTACATTATTTTATATCATATTATTTTATTTTATAATTGTATATTATATTATATTATTTTATTATTATTTATATTATGATTTAAGTTTTTATTTATTACTTGATTATTTATTGTTTATTTATTTATTTATTTATTATCATTATTTATATTATTTATTACTATATTATTTATTTATTCTATTTATTTTATTTGTATGAGAAATATCAAAGGGCTTGTCCTTTTTTTACCCTTGCATTTACAAAACCATCATTGCCTACTTGTGAATGAATGAAAAAATGAATTGAGCATCTGATAAAAATGTGTGTGTGTGTATATATATATATATATATATATATATTGTCAACATATTATAGCTTATAATATTTCAACAGATTTCAGTTATTTATCTAATTTTGAGTAAATATTGTGCTAAAACTTAACAAAAAAAAATAATTTGGTCTCATTTGCACATATTTAATCATGTATATATATATATATCAGTTATTAGACACACTTCTCATTAAGTGTCTCTACTGGCCATTGCAAAAAATCACGTCAGTTTAGTTAGCGAACAGACGAGCAGAGTAAAGCGCATCTAACCGTCCAGAAGCTCCGCCCCGAACACCATCCCGCGCGCTCCTGACGCGCCCACGCAGTGCATCAGCGGATCGCGCCGCAGGTTGAAATTGATGAAGGCCGGCTCCACGCCCACTTTAGCCAGTCCGAGCCACAGCGCCACCGTGGGCAGACGGCTCTCCATGAAGATGGCCACCACGTCGCCCGACGCCCAGCCCTGCGTGACGGCCCACCGCGCCACCGCGTTCGAGCGCCGGTCCAGCTCGGAGAAGCTCCACACCTCGCCCGTGGACTCCTCTATCAGAGCCGGCTTGTCCGGGTGGAGCGCCACCTGCTGGGCGAATATGGACGGGACGGTGCTGCGTGTACGGGTGTAATGATCCATGAAGAACTTCACACGCAACAGTACGTACAGACCACTGGAAGAGACAACGAAAGAGTTAAAGGTGCAGTGTGTAAGAATAACAGCTAGTGGTCGAAATAGGTACTGCAGTCCAGATTCAAAATATCGGAGATCGTGTTTTCTCCCGCCTCCACGGACTCGACGGCGCTCACGTGGGTCGCCAGTCTACGCACATGCAATATTCCAGCCTGGAAACACACACTTCAGAGAACAATAACCGGCTGTAGAAGTGTTTCTCAGAGAAACGAGTTGTGTGAACTTAGCATGTTTCCGCAATATGCATTATGGGGTTTTTATGCTTTAGTAGAGTGAAAAAGTTACACACTGCACCTTTAAATATGTGTATGTTGTGCAGGTCTATTTTTAACAGACTAATAGTAGACGTGTCCATGTCAATTTTCTCTGCGTCATTTTACGCCATACAAGGGGTGGGCATCTGGGTAATCTTCCCAAAATTTCATATTACGACCTTATAACAAACAACCACGATCTGAGTCGTGATCTTCCCAATTATGAGATGTACAATCGAGAATATCCAGACTTGCACATTTGCACAATTTAGAAACAATCCGTTGTCAAAATAGTCATTAAACCCTGAGTTAAACTTTGAAGCACTGATCCTTATTAAAACTGCTAAAGTTATTCAGTCAAGAGCAGTGAGTCATTCTTTCATTTGGTTGAACTTTAATGACACAGTATTTGCATTACGCTTTAAGACTGAATGCATGGATCTAATATAATGACACGCATCCAATTCTTTCCATATTCACTTAAGATATGTGTTTATGTAAATACTCTACAAGACGGAGATTTGGACATATTTGTGTATTTAAGCGCGTGTCTGAAACCACAAGTACTTCTCTCGTTGGGATCAGACTCCTTCGCAGATTAATACGCTTTTAATAATTATTTTTCTATATATATAAAACATGTCCCCCAATAGACACTTTATTTGGATACTTTTATTTAGGCTTTTAAGGAGGGGCGAAAGCGCACCATTTTAAAGGTAAGGAACGGCATGTGGCACAATGATCATTTTATCTTGATTATCATATTTTCATAATCGTTGGAAGCCAAAATCGAAACCGAAACTAAAGTTTGATTCATCGCCCTATACTGCTCGTGCTTGTGGACGTCTTCAAGATCGATCGCGATATAAAATCGCCGGATCCCTCCAAGTAACACGACTAAACAAAGCGAGAGAAAGTAGGTTGTACTTACATGACGTCTCTCTTGATGGTACATGCGGCCACATAGAGAAACCACCATCCTCCAGAACACAGATACACTCCTAACAGTGCCAGCAAACTCCAGAACCACGAGAGGCCCAGGACACTCGCCAGCCCGGCGGCGATCACCGCGACCGGGGCACGAAACCCGTCTCCAGCCCCCATCCTGGAGCACACAGAGCAAACTCTTAATCATTACACATGTTCATTGAGGAACTACATGTCCTCCTAAACATGTTTTTCTCACACTACATGACCTAAAAATATCCAGTGAAGGCGAAAAAAAGTGATTAAAAAGATGAAAACGAAATGGTTACCAGTTAGAAGAGCTGCGATACACTTTCCCTTAGACGTCCATCTACATTTTAACCTATAATTTGTATACTAATTATTGGTAATGGTAATGACATGTGATGGCATTTTTTCCTTATATATATATATATATATATATATATATATATATATATATATATATATATATATATATATATATATATATATATATATAACTGGATGAGCCTTGAACCTGAACAAGTCTGCTTGCTGTCAATAAAGTAAAAATATGAATTATTTCTGAATTACAATTCTCATATAGCTACTGATGGTTTTGGAAATGACAGCTAATGTATAAAAAAAATCTTAAAATAAATGACATCTCGGAAACTGGTTTCTGTTTCTGCTCCACTGTCATCACGTCTCATTTCAATAAGAAAAGTTTATGAATAAAATCAATTATTCTCTAAAATGTGATGGAAATGACAGCAGAATCACAAAAAATATCAAATACCCAATTTGAAATGTTTAAATTATTATGACAAAGTAAAACAATTCCTCATTTGAACTCCTTTTATAATTTTTCTTATACTTTTTTCTTTTTTTTTTTACAAAAGACAGTAATCACAGAAATATCGTTTAGATATGTTTTAATCTATTCTGTAAAGCTAAAATGGATTGAATTAAAAAAAATTAATCATCCATTATTTTAAACCGTTATCCCAACTAAATACACGTAAAAGCATTGCGTGGCTGTGATGATTGTAAAGTACGCGCACTGCTCATGAAACGCACTTGCCTGCGCGCTCCGTCTGGTTTTGACCGCTGTTCAATCCTCTGACCAGAGAAATCCCTCAGAAACGCTGAACGATACACCAGTTGACGAGAACTTATTGAGAAATGTTTGTAACGGATAGACTTTCAACAGAAGATGACACATAACCCTTTATTTACGCTCGCGAACTCTCACTTGGCTCACAGTGCGCGTTCCTAAGCCTGCAAGCCCCGCCTCCACGTTCAGGAGCTCCGCTCTCATTGGTGGGCTCCGCCGTCAATAACGGGGCCTGCCGGTTCCCCGGGCTCTGCGTGTCTAGACTGGTCCTGTCAGAACTCAACCCTCTGACAAATGAGGGACTGTCTCAGCTCACAGCATAATATGTTGTAAGAACGTTTTCATCACGTTCTCATTCAGTTATAAACGTCAGTGAGATCAGGATTATGTTCGCAAAGTAATTTTAATGAATGACTCAATGAAGAAATATTATATCTCGCTATATTTCACAATTTGTTTGATTTCATAATAGTTTAACGGTAAATAGGCCTAAAATGTGTAACAATTTGAACTTTTCACCACTTCTAATAACTAAGACCTTTTTGTTTTACTAATTGTTAATTCACCTGACTGTTACTGGACTGGTTGTTGTTGTAGTTTCTTCTCACGTGCACAGATTTCGCTGTTCGCAATACTCCCTCCGCCCTGAAGGGGGAGACACAACACAGCGCGCACAGTGTAATAAGTTGACGAGACAAATGAGATGATTTGTCCTTCCACACATGACCTCAGCTCTAAATCTTACCTTACATATAATATAATATAATATAATATAATGTAATATAATATAATATAATATAATGTAATATAATATAATATAATATAACAGACATCTCACTCAGGGTAACTGTTGGTCGTTAGTCTTTACATTCAATGGAGGCAGAAACAAGAGAAACAACAGGTTAGAAATAAGATTAAGATGCACTAAAAATCAGGACAAAATTATTTGGAAATATATATTTTAATATATTTTCTGGAAATATTAATACACAAACAGACAACATAACTTGCATTATTATAATTTTTATAGTATTATATATCTCTTATTATATATCTATAGTAAAGCTGTCTACTGTTTAAAACCCAGCTACAGGCTATGTTTACACGGAAACGATCTGAAGACAAAAAACGCAAAAGTGGCGTTGCGTTATCACTTTTTATTCTGCGTTTAGACGAGCGTTATGGGGGGGAATCTGTGTGCATATGGTGACGCAAAAGTGAGTGAGATTGGATGTAGTGTGCACTCCAGGCGGCTAGGTGGCGATGTGAAGCACTGACAGTGAAAGAGACGCTGACACAGTTTCTCATGTTTAATACGGTAAAGCTGCTGCTTTAACCCTCGCTGCTCTTCGCGTGTCGCTCACAAATTACAGATTATTTTTTTTGTCAATGAAATTAATGCTATATTAGTTTGATAATGTTTTGTTATTTTCCTGTACTGGCGCATGCCTGTGACGTAAACGCGTACGCGACGCCTTCACTGTCTAGCAGACTTTTGCGTTTTTAGACGGGAACGCGACGGTGGAGCGTTTTTAAGATCTCCACTCTGGAGGGTGGTTTCACTTTTTTGCATTTTTAAGCCCCAAAAACGCCGTCGCCGTGTAAACGAAAGGCACATCCGATAAAATATTTTTACGTTTTCACCCGCGAGCGTTCTCGTGTAAACGGGGCCTCAGTTTCACCTTCATAATCAAACCAAGATCTCCCTCAGCACAATAAAACATTCATCATTTTAAAGAAGCTTGCACTCGAATAAAGTGTGACTCGCTCAACTATTTTGTGCCTGAATAAATCAAGCGCTTTAAACAAACCTCGGAGTGAATGATTCAATGACTCACTCGTTAAGAAGACGATTTGCTGCCACCTATTGCTGGTTTTGGTTTAATATTTTAAAGTATATCATAGAAAAGATATAATGCGTAGATATTGTGGTAAAAATAGACTATTAGGAGTGAAATATTAAATAATTTTGTTAAATATAACAGACATAAAGTAAAAGATTAAAGATAATAAAGTAATTGCAGTCGCATTGGATTCAACACGTTTTTTTTTTTTTTGCTCTTTTTTTCTGGTTGGCACACAACCCACATCTGCAATATTCATGGGATGAGAACAACCCCTTGTGAATGCTTTGTGAAAGTCTTCCTTTTTTACAGAAATTGTTCAAGTGTCTTGTGTTGAAGAGTTTGTATAAATCCAGCACACTTTATATCTGTGACTCTGCTGTGCTGCCGTCGCTCCGCAGAGGTTTCTGTGAAAGTCAAAGGAAGAATGAAGAACTGAAGCCACAAACACAGCATTAACACACTCAAACACACTCACTAGCGGACTGTACCTGACTGCTGCTGGACCGGCTGACACGGTGTTCTGCTTTCTTCTTATGTGGACACGCTCGGCCAAAGAGATTGTAATACTCCGTCCTGACCTGAAGGGGGCGACACAACAGCCAAAGCAAATGAGGTTTGACTAAATAATAAATGACAGTTTCTGGCCAACCTCTTGCATTCAGAATAGTGGTTGACTGATTTTCTGATTAAATAAACACTGTGACAAGCAGTTCACCCAGTAATGTGATAAGTGATTTGCACACTGGGAATCATATCATACTTTCCATAAATAAAGCGCAGGTAACGCTAATTTTTTAAGTTCACAGGGAATATGACATAATTATGATGATGTAGAGGCCATTTGGTTATAGCGCAGCATAGTTTTAAATCAAGGATTTAAAGATTACGCTTGCAACTGCGCTCAGACGCCGGTGTTCTCAGCGCTGTCAAAATAAAAGCGGCTTCCGACACTTGTCAGTCAAACAGAAAAACATTGGTCAATGCCAATCACTTAAAAATGCCCTTGGAGATATTTATATATATATATATCGGTCAACCACTACTTGGTATATATGGCATGAATTGCATTTTATGATCCTTTTGCATCCCTTTTTTCTATAAATTGGGCTTCAGTACCGGTTTGGACAGCAGGCAGTGCATGAGGAAGATGAGCGCCCCCTGGAGGCTGTTGAGGATGGTGAAGAGGTACAACATGACCTCAGTCCCGTTCTCCTGGAAGAGGAAGAAGCCGAAGACCCACGTCCCGCCGAGAACACACAACTGAGCCACTGCGGTCATCGTAAAACTCCTGCAGAGAAACACACACTGATGGAAAACCACTGATAGAAAACAATTAAAGACTGATTTAATTATTTTAAGATCAGAACCCTAAACCTACAAAACCTGTTCAAAAAACATAATTCTGTTGGATTTATACACTGTTTTCTTCATGGGGGAAATATAAAAGAATCTAAACTAATTCAAAACATAAATAAAAACTATAATCGTAAGAAGGAGAGTAAAGTAACACACACACACACACACACCTGATCTGTTTAAGTTTGGAGACGTCTGGATTGAGACTGGAGAATTTGTTGGCCAGTTTCCACACAGTGATGATGAAGAAGAAACAGTTGAGGATGACGATGATGCAGACGGGTGCGAAGAAACTCAAGATAAAATATCCATCAAGAGAGAGCCAACAGCTGGAACACACCATAGACGGACAATAATAAATCAGTCACGTGGTAACACACACACACACACACACAAACACACACACACACACAAACACACACACACACACACACACACACACACACACCACACACACACACACCACACACACACACACACAAGAATAATTCATCCCTCTTTCCCTTTCCTATTCCCTTTGAAAATGAATCAGAGACATGTGAATGATCTGATGTGTTGATGTTTGACCATGAAGTTCTGAAGGAGAATTCTTCTGAACTATTGGAGATCAGGTGTTTGTTGATGCCAAATCTCTTGCATGTTGACACAAGCTCACATGTAGTTCTGGTTCAGAATTAAGACTATTAAGACTATTGTAGTTTGGAATAGGTCAAATGTGCCTGGGAAAAAATATATGATAATTATGCATGTGCATACGTACATACATACAGACACACACATATAATTATACAGCTGAACAGTAGTGGGTTCAGACACTCACTGTCGATCGGTGCCGTATCCCCGCGGATAAGAGACGGCAGAGATGATGACGATGACGAGAGGGACTCCGTATCCCACCGCATACATGTAGAGATGTTTTAATGTGGTGTGAAACACCAGCACAACCATCCGGTAGAGCTGGACCCCCTCCAGCAGCATCCAGCAGAACGCAGACAAGAAGAAGAAGTGGAGCAGCCCGGCCACAGCCGCACACGCGACCTGAGAGAGAAACAGACATGTTAGCCATTAACTAACACCATTGTCTGAGGTGGCGTGCAGGGACCTCCGCGAGGGCAGGGGCCAAATTAGTTAAGGCAGGGGGGCGAGGGGGGGGTCCCCCTCGGTAGGAATCGCTTTCCGGGGGCCACCACAATACGACCGAAAAGGGCACTTTCGCTTTCATGATTAAAGGGGCTAGGCTCCCCTGAGCACACCACTAAAGTCTATACACATGCCAATCCAATTTGCTCAATGAATGGCGTGATGACATAAACAAACGCATGAAATGCTAGTCATCAGATTCTAATTGACCCGTGATCTGACCAATCATACTTGTCATTTTGTCCGACAAAGCAGTCAGGAGAGTTAGTAGATTAACATGGGAGGATTTGAGCTTGAGAAGCGGAGTGTACTGACGTCTTTCCGCAGTTAAAACAACATTCCTCCTGATGTTCATTCATGTTTATTTGATGCTATAAATGAACTAGAAGGAAGAGATGATCAGTTCACGAGCGGCTTTAACTGAGGCTCTAGTCTACAGCGATCTGTCACACATTAAAGAGCAACAAAACGGTATTGTTTCAATTTCTTTAAAAAAAATGACCAAATTTGAAAGGTGAGACTTTGTTTTATATGTTTAATATCAAAAGTAACTGAAAAGTAAGCTGGTCTGTCCTGTCTGTCAGTGTGTTGTCAGTCTCCTCTGCTCCAGGATGTATTTCTCACTGCGTGAGAACATGGTGTGGAGTGAGAACGGCGTAGCTTGTCGGACATAGCGACAGTAACTAAGGGGGGCGGGTCTTTGCGAATGGTCAATTGTCTAAAGGTGAAGCACAGGGCTGACCGAGGTATGGCAACACGACCCAGCATCTTGTGTTTCCTTCTGAGGGAACCAGGTTACAGACGTAACCTGAGATATTCCCTTTCAAGTGGGAACTATGACACTGCGCCATGGTGTTGATACTATGGGAACGATAATACCCACGCCTAGTATGTTAACTCTGGCTCAGGCAAATTTTGAAAGCAGAATGCAGGATCATCCCTGAAGAACCTGAGATCCTGGTGTTGAATCAGTGTCCAAGCTATAACCTTTTAAAAACGTGTGATGGCCGTCCTGCTGCAGCACAAACCCTTGGCAAGAGCCTTAGAAGGCGCCACTCTCCCAGTAGAGTGAACCCTAACCCCTAAAGGCGAAGCCATACTGCACGCCTCATAAGAGAGGGCAATGGCATCAGTGATCCAATGTTAAATACGCTGTTTAGTGACCACATTTCCCTTATTGTGGCAACTGAAATAAAGCTGAGAGGATTTACACCACTGGCCCGAGCGGTGGACATAAATACTCAAAGCCCGGACCGGACATAGCAGGTAAAGAGTTTCTTGCTTCCACTATTCATGAGGCAGAGGACAGAAAGCTTGCAAAACTATAGGCTGACTACTTGGAGAAGCCATCTTAGCGATATAGTCCGGCCTGGGGTGTAGAATAGCCTTGACCTTTCCAGGAGCAAATGGAGCTTCTGTTATTGCCCCCAGGACAAGAGATAGGTCCCAAGAAGGAACTCACAGCTTGGATGCAAAACAGATCCACTTCCACTCTGCCGTATTTCCCTCATACCGACACCACCACTTGTGTATGGAATCGCCATTCCCCGCCATTCCCTCAGCGGACTAACACATGATAGCCCATCAACTGAAGAGGAAAGTATTTCAATGCTAGAAATACCACCCTTACCTTGAGACAATTTATGTGCCACGAAAGATCCCTTCCCTTCCAAAAACCCTGAGCGGGGTGGCCATTGAGAACCACCCCCTAAGGGAAGCATCTATCGTTAGAGTCTTGCAACAACAACAAGCCCCGGGGATGGGGCCCTGGTTTATAAACAAATGTCTCTTCCAAAGCTGAAAGGTAAAAAGTCCTCTGTGTGTAACCATTTATCACTCTGGAAGGATGGTTCAGAGGATGAAACCCCTTGTCCTCGAGCCAGAACTGGTATGGCCTCATGTACAGCAGACCCAATGGAATGACACTGGCTGCTGCCGCCATGAAACCTAACTGTATTTGAACCTGAACAACTGACAACTTCAGGGCTAGCCTAATGCCTTCATGGTTAAGGTAGCGTCTACATGTGCAGGAGACAAACATGCCTCCATCGTTGTAGAGTCCCAAACAACTCATAGAAAAAGGGTTCTCTGAGAGGGAGATTGCAAAAAACTTCTTGAGGTTCAACCTGAGCCCCAAACACTTTAATATGAGCACACATACAACATCTCAATCTCATGCTGTTAGCTATTTTAACTTGGATAAAATCAACCAAACATCTATATAATTCCCTAGAGTCCCAGAAGAGCCAGAGCAGGATCCATGCACTAGTTTGTCAAGGCTAGGCTGAAAGGAAGCACTCGGTACTGGTAAGCTTATCCCCAGGAAACAAACATGATACATCTCTTGTGTTTTGGCCAAATCTCATCTGGAAATAAGTGTCCTTTAGGTCTATTGTCACAAACCAATCCTTGGATTGAATTTGAGACAATTTGAGTTTGAGCGTTAGCATCTTGAATCTGTATGTCCTCAGAGTACAATTAAGAACATGTGGATCCAAAACTGGATGCAGCCCCCAGTCTTTTTGGGGCACAATAAAGTGCCAGCTGCCTCTCTCACAGCAAGATGTAGAACTTCTATGGAGCCTTTCGCCAATTGAGGTTGCAGTTTTTGATTTAGGAACCTTGATTGATCATGGTTCAGCGCTGTTTCTAAGACCCCATTGAAATGAGGCGAACGGGAGGCAAACTGAATATTGTAACCTTTTTCAAAAATATTCAGAACCCTCAGAAAAAAACACTGGGCAGAGTCATTTCTTCAATAGAGTCTCTATGTTCGGGGCCCCGAAACAAAGAACTGGCAAGGAAACATCGAACAAGCCCTAGAAAGAGATTGTCCATGAGCGAGGGTGGGTCTACCGTTGGGTGTCTCTGCTCCTCGGATCACCAATGGTGGCGAAGTAGGCAGAAGCAATCTCTGAGGGCATAGTGGGAGGTCTGGTACACCATGTTGTGGTATGTCCAGACCCTCCGCAAGAAGGCATGAGGTACGCGAGAAAGTACCTAATATTAGGTCATCTAAACTGAGTCTAAACAAATGTTTCAAGTATCCTGCACTGCAGTGAATTCAGTTGTAAAGTAATATGGAATATGGAGCACAGGGACATCCGGTTATAAGCATTTTAAAAGGAAAGAAAAGTTCTGACATGAGGCCCATTTGAGCAACAGACAAGGTAATATTTCTAATTTCGAAATAAGTCCTTCACGACCAACATTTGTTTTCCCTTTCGAACACACCTGATTGTGAGTGCTGGAGATCCCGCAGAGGAAGACGAGGTCTGCGATGAAGAGGCACACGCTCAGATGAAGATGAATGCTGTTTCGGGTTCCTTGGATGGAGCGGCAGAACCGGAACGTCAGGATACAGAGAAATAAACAGAGCAGAGACAGAACTAAACCCACTCGCGTGATCAACACCAGCTCAAACGAGTCCTGAGGGAGAGGAAGAGCAAACGGACGGGTTAATATCATCATGATTTAGTCTCAAATCTGAAATATGCCACAGGTGTACCTGGACAGGGTAGAGTGCCATGAGCAGAGCGAAACTGCTGAGATGAGAGTATGAACACATTGTATGAGTGTCATTAGACCACACCCTCTCACAGCCCCGCCCAGACCACGCCCCCTCGGTCTCAACCCAGAACACACAGGAATAAGCCACGCCCTCAGACTCCGCCCTCTCCTGAAGAAGTGAGAAGAAGAGTTTAGGAAATCAGGAATAAGTGAACACCTGCCTGGAAAGTGCCACGAGATCTCGTGATATTAAAACATGACAATATTTCTTGTCAAGTTGAAAAGCAGAGCAAAGAGGATACGGACAAAGCGCTGATAGACAAGACAGACATGAGATGAAGCAAAGTCTCAGCTTTATGTAAACGGGTCACGTGCTGCGTTTGTCCAGTCAGTAACAGTGACACCAGAAATGTGTGGTTTTTCATTTGCAACTATTACACTGTTTAACATCTTCACCTGCTCGTGTGTGAAGATGATCGTCACCGGCTCAGACAGCCGTTTGGTTTCTGGATTACTGATGATGACCGTCACCACCTTCGAGTTGAGCTGATAAGTGATGTTTCTCTCTCTATCGTCTGATCTCTCTCTGCTCATCGTGTGAAAATGATCGCTGGATGAGTTCATATCTTTATAACTGACCAGCGCCACAAAAGCGAAACCTAAAGGAAAACGACATTCACATCTGGTCTTGAATGCACTGATGCTTTCATAAGCACATATATATGTGCATGTGTGTATTTGTACCTGGATATGATTTCCCTACAACTGTTTCCCAGCTGGTGTTGAAGAGGGCGGAGTCTGTGCTCAGAGTGACACGCCCACTGGGCGGAGCCTGACCCCGCCGGACTGCAACCTCAGCGACTGTGATTCACACGATCATACAGAACAACTGCTTTTTTATGCACATTTGAAACAGTATTTCCATTCAGCAACACAATAAGATAATGTGTAAACTGTAAATGTTTGTGTCTCACAGGTGTTGTGCGTCTCCATCCTGGTCACAGGCTCTTTAAGCTGAGGGCCAATCAGATGCATGCCTTTCTCCACCGTGTCCAGAAACTGACTCAACGTCTCGCCGTCAGCGATGTTTCCATCCGACAGCAGATCATTGGTGGAATTGCACAAGTTCTGTGAAATGAATTTCATTCAGCCACTGTGAAAGTGCATGTACACAAACTATATGAGAACATATATCATGCGGTGTGTGTTTAACCTCCAGTAACTGCTCCCCGGTGAAGTGTTCTCCGTGTGTGTCATTCAGAGACTCACAGCTGTTCTTCAACAGTGACATCAAATGCTTCAACTGAAAGAAGACAGAAATCAAATTCTATTGACATCTATAATATTAGTTGTAACCTTGTAATCTTTACTCACAATGTACATTCGTTGAAAGTTTACTTGTAATATTGCAAGACATTAACTTTCGGCAAATATAAATAACATCACAAACATTACAAGAACAAGAACATTACCTGTCAAGATTCATAAGGTAAAAAATAAATGTTGTTCTCAGAACGTTTTCTCGTAATAATCACTCACACCAAATGTGTGCGCACCACTGATCTACATAAGTGCCGCTCACACAAAGCCGGCTCTCAAACCAATTAGACTTTTTTTTCAAGGCTCATTGCATTAAAAACGGTCAAATACACACAACATGTTGTAAAAATGTCTGTGTTGGCGAGTGTAAACACAGTTTTGGAACATAAATATTTGAGAAATTAAACCCATGTTGTGTAACAGTGTATTGGATCCGTGCATTAGCTCTTAAAGTGACAGTGGTCTAATATTGAATATTCCTGCTGCTGTCTGTCATGTTCACCAAAGAACAAGAGACAAAGAAAAATCACGCGCTGCTCTTGACTGAATAACTTTTGTAACTTTAATTGTAAGCATTAATCTGTATTTCATTTTTACAGTGAAGACTATCCATGCCGTGTTATTTAACATTTACATTTCTGTAGTATTTCTTACCAGAGTACTACTGTTAGACCCACCTGAAAAACAATAAAATAAAGAGATAAATGAAAAAAAAAAATCATTTGTCTCTTTATTATATTGTATTTATTTGTGCTATTGTTTGCAATTTGTTTATTTGTTCTTGTTTTATTACTGACTGTTTACTTGTTTTTTTGTGTGTGAATTTAGTACAAAGTTTAAAATAAAGCCTACCCGTGCTGTCTGTAATCACATTTTCAAACAATTATTGATATTTTTCAAGGTATCATATCGAAGTTAGAAATTTCAGTATCGTGACAACTTTAGTTTTAAGAACGTTTTCACTCTACAAAGAGAACACATATCAAATATCAATAATCTGTGAACATTAAATGTTATTTTAAGAATGTTTTATAATAACATACCATAATAATAATATTAATAATAATAATATAATTATAACAATAATAAGCAGAAGTACACATTCTACCTTCTCCGGGGTGTGTTCTGCATCAGGCTGAGATTTAAACTGATCACAGTCCATTTCTGTGCACAACATCAGGACAGATCTAAATAAATAAAAAGACTACAGTGCACTGATTAACTTCTACAAGATTCTCATTAGCTGCTGCATAATGAACAGAGCAATCTCTGCTGTAATTCTCACCGGTGCATTTTGACTGGTTGTTTCCGTAGTTACTGTAACCTGAGTGACATTCGCAGATGAAGCTGCCTGGATGATTTATGCAATCTGCATTTGTGCCGCAAACATCTGGATCTTTACACTCATCGATGTCTGTGAGAGAGAGAGAGAGAGAGAGAGAGAGAGAGAGAGAGAGAGAGAGAGAAAATAAGATAATAAGAGAGAATATAAATAATATTAGAATTAATGTAATTTTAAAGTGGTCTTATTATGCCCTTTTATGAAGTCTTGATTTTGTTTTTGGTTTGATTGTTAAAAAAAAACATTATTTTTCACATATTGATGATTACAGCACCTCTCTCCCTAGTCTGTCTCGAAAGCGTCTTTAGTTCCTGTTTCCATGAAGCCCCTCCTTCCGAAACACGAAAAGCGCTGTGATTGGTTAGCTGGCCCAGTGTGCTGTGATTGGTTAGCTTGCCCAGTGTGCTGTGATTGGTTAGCTGGCCCAGTGTGCTGTGATTGGTTAGCTGGCCCAGTGTGCTGTGATTGGTTAGCTGGCCCAGTGTGCTGTGATTGGTTAGCTGGCCCAGTGTGCTGTGATTGGTTAGCTGGCCCAGTGTGCTGTGATTGGTTAGCTGGCCCAGTGTGCTGTGATTGGTTAGCTGGCCCAGTGTGCTGTGATTGGTTAGCTGGCCCAGTGTGCTGTGATTGGTTATCTGGCCCAGTGTGCTGTGATTGGTTATCTGGCCCAGTGTGCTGTGATTGGTTAGCTGGCCCAGTGTGCTGTGATTGGTTAGCTGGCCCAGTGTGCTGTGATTGGTTAGCTGGCCCAGTGTGCTGTGATTGGTTAGCTGGCCCAGTGTGCTGTGATTGGTTAGCTGGCCCAGTGTGCTGTGATTGGTTAGCTGGCCCAGTGTGCTGTGATTGGTTAGCTGGCCCAGTGTGCTGTGATTGGTTAGCTGGCCCAGTGTGCTGTGATAGGTTATCTGGCCCAGTGTGCTGTGATTGGTTATCTGGCCCAGTGTGCTGTGATTGGTTATCTGGCCCAGTGTGCTGTGATTGGTCAGCTGGCCCAGTGTGCTGTGATTGGTTATCTGGCCCAGTGTGCTGTGATTGGTTAGCTTGCCCAGTGTGCTGTGATTGGTTAGCTGGCCCAGTGTGCTGTGATTGGTTAGCTGGCCCAGTGTGCTGTGATTGGTTAGCTGGCCCAGTGTGCTGTGATTGGTTAGCTGGCCCAGTGTGCTGTGATTGGTTAGCTGGCCCAGTGTGCTGTGATTGGTTAGCTGGCCCAGTGTGCTGTGATTGGTTATCTGGCCCAGTGTGCTGTGATTGGTTATCTGGCCCAGTGTGCTGTGATTGGTTATCTGGCCCAGTGTGCTGTGATTGGTTAGCTGGCCCAGTGTGCTGTGATTGGTTAGCTGGCCCAGTGTGCTGTGATTGGTTAGCTGGCCCAGTGTGCTGTGATTGGTTAGCTGGCCCAGTGTGCTGTGATTGGTTAGCTTGCCCAGTGTGCTGTGATTGGTTAGCTGGCCCAGTGTGCTGTGATTGGTTAGCTGGCCCAGTGTGCTGTGATTGGTTAGCTGGCCCAGTGTGCTGTGATTGGTTAGCTGGCCCAGTGTGCTGTGATTGGTTAGCTGGCCCAGTGTGCTGTGATTGGTTAGCTGGCCCAGTGTGCTGTGATTGGTTAGCTGGCCCAGTGTGCTGTGATTGGTTAGCTGGCCCAGTGTGCTGTGATTGGTTAGCTGGCCCAGTGTGCTGTGATTGGTTAGCTGGCCCAGTGTGCTGTGATTGATTAGCTGGCCCTGTGTGCTGTGATTGGTTAGCTGGCCCAGTGTGCTGTGATTGGTTAGCTGGCCCAGTGTGCTGTGATTGGTTAGCTGGCCCAGTGTGCTGTGATTGGTTAGCTGGCCCAGTGTGCTGTGATTGGTTATTTGGCCCAGTGTGCTGTGATTGGTTATTTGGCCCAGTGTGCTGTGATTGGTTAGCTGGCCCAGTGTGCTGTGATTGGTTAGCTGGCCCAGTGTGCTGTGATTGGTTAGCTGGCCCAGTGTGCTGTGATTGGTTAGCTGGCCCAGTGTGCTGTGATTGGTTATTTGGCCCAGTGTGCTGTGATTGGTTAGCTGGCCCAGTGTGCTGTGATTGGTTAGCTGGCCCAGTGTGCTGTGATTGGTTAGCTGGCCCAGTGTGCTGTGATTGGTTAGCTGGCCCAGTTTGCTGTGATTGGTTAGCTGGCCCAGTGTGCTGTGATTGGCAGCGCTTGTTCTGGAAATGTCACGACCCTTACCATAACCGCGAGTTTCATCTCCTCAGGTGTAAATATTAAAGGATTCGTTCACTTTCAAAATTTCCTGATAATTTACTCACCATGTCATCCAAGATGTCCATGTCTTTCTTTCTTCATTCGAAAAAGAAATGAAATTTTTTGAGGAAAACATTCCAGGATTTTTCTCCATATAATGGATTTCAATGGCAACCACCGGTTTGAAGGTTCAAATGTGAGTTTCAAAGTTATAAATATGTGTCATTCCACATACAATAAGTATTTGTGTCAGTTTATTGTTTAAAATGGTCCTTATGTGTGCGTATCCTGGTTATTTAACGATGTCACGCGTGACCTTTCCAACGTGATGACGAAATGTGTGGCGCATCTCAGAGATGGTACAAGACGGGCATTTGTGGTTAAAAAGTATATAATTTTAATTTATTTTGATAAAATGACCGCTGGTTTGTCTAGATGAGACTCTTATTCCTCGGCTGGGATCGTGTGGAGACTTTGAAGCTGCACTGAAACTCACATCTGTTTAAACATGTTTTCCTTAAAACCTTAATTTCTTTTCGACTGAAGAAAGAAAGACATGGTAATCTTGGATGACATGGGGTTGAGTAAATTATCAGGAAATTTTTATTTGAAAGTGAACTACTCCTTTAAGGATGGCGTCAATTTCAAACCAATTCAAACTTAAGAATGTTAACAAACAAGATTTCATACACGGACTTTGCAAGCACAGATTTCACAGGACGTTTCAGAGTATAATGTATAATTTTCTTATACATTTTAGATACGATGTTATATACACCATTTTATCATGATATTTATCGGAAAACTCTGGTAATACAAACATTAATCGATCAGAAAACCATGGTTAACATTCCTAAGGGCTGGTAAATAGTCTTAAAAAAGCGAGAGGTTAAACGCTACGTCAACAACACTAATGTTGGCTAGCATGCGAACAGCTTCGCCTTTTGTTTTCATCGTAGCAGCAACATAAAACTTATAATTGGAACTTTTATTAGAAAACACTACAAATAATAAGACATACTTGCAATTTGTGATCCACAAACAATAGATTATCCCAAAAAGTATGAACTGCTCCATTTCAGGAGAAGTTTTTGTGAGTAGCCTGCATTGTACTCTCTTATAGTATCTAGAAGCTGTTCTCCATCAAATGTGCAGCACACAGATAAACGTTGGGATTATAAAGAACAGGAACAGTGTTTAAAATCAATTTTAACCACTCTCGTCAGCCTTAGGAAGATCAAAAAAAGTTTTGGAAACGGGGTGGACAAAACAATGTCTCTGACATAGCAACACCACCGTCTTCTCTAGTGCAGCTCAACCAGGCCTCGCATCTTTGCTTGGGTTTTACGTGGGCGGGATTATTTATATTAGTAACATTGTGACTTCACAAAGCCCGGGGAAAAAAGCGTTGAGGTACAAACAGAGTAGTTCGTTGTAGTTCTCGGAAAGTGGATTCTGTTAAATAAAATATCTCCCTCTGGGGTGATCTTTGAGCTTTGTAACCTTGCAGATCATATTTATTCTCAAACAGCAACATTACACACTAACTAAAGTTGAAAAAGTGGAAAAGCATAATAAGACGAATAGCATAATAGGATAAAAGGCACCTTCACATTTTGATTCAGAGCCAGTTGAGCTCCGAAAGTCCATATCAGGTAAGGTCGTAAAAAACATATCAGTTGTGGTCTCAAAGTCTGAGGAACAGGAAAGAAAGAGCAGTTGGCATGAATTATTGTTTTAGAACAAATGATAAAATTATAATTAAAGCAAAGACATAAAGCCAAAATGATGAACTGCAAATAATGTTTCTTTTATGATCAAATGCTTTTACGATGTTTTCTAAGTAATTTTGTAGTGTCTGCTAAAAATAAAAAAGGTATACCATAATATCCTTCTAAACCAGCTGGGCTCTCAAACTCCCTATCGCCAGAGCCAGAAGATTCTTTCCCGGGACACTTGTTTATATCTGACAGGAGGGAAAGAGAGCAGTTGCCAAATGATGTACTGCAAATATTGTGTCTTTAATTATCAATTGCATTTATGTTTGGATTAAAGTTTCTACTAAATTACTCCTCATTTTTCTCTAATACCTGTACACTGTTCTGTTGGGAAGCTCATGATGAACCCTTGAACACATGTACAGTAGAAACCTCCATGTGTATTGACACACTCGGAGTGATCGCCACACACACTCGGAAAAATTCCACACTCATCCTCATCTGAACAACAGACAGACAGAGCAGTGGATTGAGGAAGGAAAAGTGTCATTATAAAGTTAAAAAGACTACAACTACAGGAACACAAATTCCCTCTTTTAAATGTGATGACCATTAAAAACTTAATTAGTCAAACTGTTCATTTTTATTTATTTAATCAAACTGAGATCATACCAACACATTTCCTTTGAACACGTTTAAATCCAATGGCACATCCACTACAAGACGGCAGAAAGAGAACTGTGAAGAGAAAGGAAAAATACAGCGATAGTAAAAACTTATTTTAGCTATAATTTTTAGACCAGCTACATGCTTAACATCATTATGTGTTCAATTTGCAGCCAAATCGCATTTGATGAGACAAACGTTATAAATCCGACTAAGCATAGTGTGGAAAAACATACAAACCGAACGCTTTTTTGAGGCGCGCTCCACATTTCTACACACGAATTCGCGGTTGCGCGCGTTCTCACAATTTAAAAGTTAACGGTCATCCTCAGCGATTCATATTCGTTTTGATTTCTTAAACGAATTCATTTGTAGATGAGAAGTTAAATGTATTTTAATCGATTTTGCTCGTCTAGTTGAAAGAACGTTTTGGTAAGTGTAGCCGCGCGGAGATCAAACTATGTTCAGTGGTAAGGTAGGCTTATAGGCTAACGCCAATTTTAGCCTCATCCGAATATGACCTGTATGAGGCAGAGAAAATGGTTAAACATTGAGCCTTATGGCTGTAATCAAAAACGGCCACAAGACAGCTAACTTGAATCCCCCTAGACATCGCGAGCGTGCAGGCTATGTTAAAAACAAAAACTCTTTTGTGCACTATTTCACAATCCTTTCCTTTCCTCATCGTCTTTCTTACACGGGGGTTAGGCTACTTATTTCTGGGTGGGTGTGTGTAGGAAACATTACGATACTGCGTTGTGAATAATATCCTCAAAGTCTCTCTGGTTTCAATTTCCAAACAGAAATCGACGATTTTAAAGAAGTCGTCTTGTTTAACACACAGGCACAGTTCTGTTCTGGTCTCTGACACACGTTCCCAGTCTGACTACTAATCCAACTAAAGAGCGCCAGAAATATATTCACTGTATGTGAACAGAGTAAAACAATATAGACTACTCACCCAAAAGAAGTGTCCACTTCAGCTCCATGTTAAGTTAATAGCAGCTGAAATATTTTTATAATACATGAAATTCCTAAAGAAAATCCCCTGTTGATTGTCCTGAAAGCCCTAAGCTCTTTTAAAGGTTATTTCTAGCCTGTTATTTGTTCCAGTGAAGCTGAACATTATTTTCCACTACTGTATGTATTCCTGCTCGTGTCAATAGAGATGCTGTTCTGCCTTTTCTGATCCGGTCTGTGGTTCCCAGCCCTAAAGCTCTTCAAAACCCACGCAAAACATTCACAGCCAAAAGAAAAATATAATTCTATTGTCAGAACCATTTACTTTCTTAAAACGAAATAAATGACAAAATAAAATTATAAAAATTAATTAACTTTTCTGCCACAAGAACAATACTAGGGAAAATGTTTTTAACAAAACAGGTAGAAACTAATAAAATATGTAAAATATTTGCAAACGGCAGTCAAGAAATTAACAGACTTTAACCCTTGGAAACACAATTTACAATGTCAACAGCAAAAGCAAGGCAAAGCCCAGTAGTATAAGTGTCAACATTAGTGCAACAAGCACGTTTTTGGGTTGACTTCTCACACCATAACATACAAAAAAAATTATGACAATAATAATACTGCGCTGACCAATGTGTTGCGCTGTAACTTCAAAGATAACTACAGTACGTCTTTCTTGAAGTACACATTGTACATAACGCAGAACTTTAAATCACTGACACACACATTTACCTCATCCAGAAAACCTCATTAAGCTCATTATTCTGAAACACACACACACACACACATTTACCTGACAGTTACTGGACTGGTTGTTGCTCCAGGTCGTTTCTTCTCATGTGCCCAAACAAACAACACTATTGGTAACATCATGTATTATATAATAACCCCAGGCTTTCAGATCAGATCATTTATGTATTGTAAAGCCGTCATAAATTAACCCAACTACAGTTCCACTTTCATTTTTCAGACATGTTTAAAAACTGTTTTGTGACATAATCATGTGAAGATCTCCCTCAATGCAATAAAACATTGATTATTTTATTAGGTTACACTTTAATTTAAAGTGTCATTGTTACAGTGTAATTATATATCCAAGTACTGAGTAATATTAAGCATCAACATGTACTTACTATAGGGTTAGGGTTTGGTTGAGGGTTAGTTGCATGTAATTATGCATAATTTACTGTTATTACTATAAGTATATGTAACAAGGACACTGTAAAATAAAGTGTTACCGAAGCTGCAATTTGCATGATATAAAATGTAAGATCCTCCAAAATCTCATAACTTCGATCATAACCCAGCAAATTAGACAATTTTAGACCAATGTTATAAGAATGAAGAACTTTTCAAGGACTTCAAAGCTCAAAAGCATGAATATTATCCAATTTAAATGTTATTTTTTAATGTGATGACCAAAAAAAATAATTCTTTGTTCGTTTTTCAAAGATTGTCCTCAATTGTAAAACTAAATGTTTCACGATGTAGGAAAACTAACCCTTGGTGAAAAACAAACACTTATTTTAAAATTTTAAAAAGTGGTTATTAACCACTATGACCGGTAGATGGCGGCAGAGGAGCACTTATCGGCTCATTAGCATTTCCACTCACTAATATCGTTTTTTCACGTTTTGCTTTCGATTTTATTTTTTAAAGACATTATCGTGTAGAACTTCAAAGGCCATATACTTAACCAAAAAGTGCTTAACACAGTAGAACTATCAGTCATGTTGATACGTGTTTAAAGATATAAAAGGGGATGATTACGTAACATTTATGTGAGACACTGTTGCTGTGTGTGGATGCAGGAAAGACAACCAAGAAACGTGAATTAAACGTTAAAAAAAAACGTTTATTCTCGGGGAATGAAAGTTAGAGACATGTTCATTTGAATCAACAGATTCGTTAGAGTAAAAGTAATGTACAAAAGAATAAGGAAAATCAAGAGTGTCGCCAAATTATTGAAATTAGCAAAACATAACTAATATCTCATTTTAGCCGTACCTAAACTAACTAACAATAAAAGATAGAAACAAAACCGAGTTCGGGTACGCCGCCTTAACTAAAATATACTGACTAAAAACAAAAGTGCAATAGTGGCGAACACTCCACGCTTAACTAACACAATGATTCCTGCCTCCCGTCCGGTTTCGCGATAGGTGAAACTCAGTGCTCTAGATCGAACTAGCTAGGCATCTCTCAATGTGTATGAAAACTCAGTTCAGGAAAAGTGCTTACTCAATTTAACAGCGATAAAGGTAATAACATGAAAGTGATGGTGGTTTTGAGAACGTGCTCGGAACACGCAAGTTGGATGAGATCTGGCGAGGATCTATCTTCATCTTCGTGAATGGGCCTTTTAAACCCATGGCACCGCAGTGGATTGGTGGAACAGATGATGACGCGCCCACAATGACGACACGTGCCCGCAAACAGCCAATGCCCGGTCACCACCTGAAACCAATGAAGGGAGACAGAACAAACACACACACACACACAAACACACAAATACACGGGGAACGTAACACATGTGATTAGCTTAGATCATTACAAACCAATCACCAGAACAAATCACAGTAAAGAAGACTTGAGTCACATTGATTTTTACTCAACTGTATGATTTAAATACATGTATATTTCTATTCCGGAGACTCACTTGGTTGTTGTTGTGACCACTAATCTCCTGGCCGTGAATAAAACGGCGAGTGGTGTCAGGTGATGCTGCGCAGCTGAGGAACAGAGTCTACGCTCCAGAGACACCAGCAGAACATCTGTGTGTGACTGAGGTAGTGATAGCAGCTTCTTGACGGGATGACTTCAGGGAAGTATTGTATTTTAAGTATTCAGGGAATTACCTTGAGATTCTGTAGTTGTTATTTTTAACATCTGAGAGTTGTTTAAATTGCCCGTGGTGAAGAAGTCTGCTTAACCCTTGTGCATCCTAATATAAATTTGTGTGTGTGTTAATGGTGGCACAACGAGCACACTCAGGCCCTTAGGAGAGCAGCCAGAGAAATGGAGCGCAACTGGAAGAAAACAAAACTAGAGGTATTTCGCATTTCATGGAAGGAGAGCTCGATTGCTTACAGAGAGGCTTTAAAAGCTGCTAGATCTGCTTACATTTCACCGACATTACCTTTAAAAAAATCTTTTTTGCACTAGTAACACAAAATACTTCCTCTCAGCGCCTTTTGGACAGAAATGTCCCCATTGAAACTCATTTTAAAACTGCAATTTTTAATCCCAAGGCCATTTAACTATAAAATTATGCAATCTTTGTGAAGAGGCTTTCATTCTGTTGGCAAGGCTTCAAATTGTCATTTTTATTATTTTTTTACCAGATGTTGGCATTTTTTTCAGGTTTGGCCTATAAAGCAAAATACTCGCTTTATTCCTGTTTTCTGCTGGTTCATATTATAGAGCCAACTGAATAAATTATGCAACGATAATTGTTTGGGGTGTGTTGGTATGGATGTCAGAGTGTGGTTTGTATGTGTGTAATAAAACAAGTGTGTGTGTGTGTGTGTGTGTGTGTGTGTGTGTGTGTGTGTTGTGTGTGTGTGTGTGTGTGTGTGTAGAAAAACTCAACTGCAAATACCACATCCAATCACTAGCTGCGTTTACATGGACCCTTATAATCGTATTGAAGGCTCAATCGTATTGAAAAATCTTCATGTAAACACCTTAATTGATCCGACTGAGCTCGATCTGATTGAAATTTCGATCGGATTGAAAGGGGTGGTTTATTCCTTTTGTAATCCGATCAAGAGAACATGTAAACACTTAATCGGACTGAAAACCAAATCTGAAAGGAATGCGCATGTGCAATGATGTAGAAATTGACGTATGACTGTTGTTTTTGAAGGGAAGACGGCGTGCGTTAAGCAAAATTGGTCTGTAGCAGAGACCATTGAACATAGGGTCATAAATGACTGTCGTGTCATCCTAAAATTTTCCTTCCACTCCACATCCGTGAAGTGGTGCAAGACAACGTTTTCCCACCAGTCCTTGCTTCGGACTTTCATCCACAAACGCCTTGTTCTGGGCTCTGGCAGAGGCATTTTAATTGCTTGATAAATACAAGCAGCACGGCACAGAACATCACGCGCTCGTCGTCTCCTAATTAGCAGCTGAAGTATGTAAATGTTAAATCTGATTTTTAAAACAAAAAAAATAAGCAATGGTAAGACAAGAGGGTGGCTGTTGCGCATCGTGGAACGGTGGCGGGAATCGTCTAGTGCACTGATTGTGCGTAACTGCGCATGTCTAAAACGATCAAATCAGATGTAAAGCTTGTGACATGTAAACGCGCACATCAACCCGATTACTTTATTTGTCGTCCATGTAAACACCTTGTTCGGATTCTTTAATCGGATTGATTTCATTCGGATTGAGCCATGTAAACGCAGCTACTGTGTCCCAGTGAGTTTTGCTGCATCCAATGGGGAAATCTGTCACTGCACCCAAACAAGATCTCACCCAAAGCTATTTTTTTGAGATATCAACACAAATGATATAGATTTGATTTTCTAGCCTTTTTAGAGTCAAGTCAAGTCACCTTTATTTATATAGCGCTTTTTAGAATACAGATTGTATCAAAGCAGCTTCACAGTGATAACATGAAAATAATACAAAAAACTATTTCATCATCGTTCACCTTTAAGGCAGATCTATAATATTGTTGAATATTAAATGTCCCCAACTAAGCAAGCCAACAGAAGATAAGGCAACAGCGGCAAGGAACCAAAACTCCATCAGAGTTCAATTTGTTTCATAAAATATATATTTTATATAAAATAATGTTCATAAATCATTTTCATAAACTTAAACCTATATAACTGTATACCTATGTGTAGCTTTTTTTAATTGATGCACAAGCGTTAAGTAGGTAGTATTATTCGTATTAAGAATTTCCACAACAAAAGGTTGAACCGAAGCTTAGTGAAAAGTCTTGGCTTGTCGTTGTAAGTGTCTTGTGTTGAAGAGTCTGTATAAATCCATCAGCACTTTATATCTGTGACTCTCCGGTGCTGTTGTCGATCCGCAGGGGTTTCTGTGAAAGTCAAGGGAAGAATGAAGAACTGAAGCCACAAACACAGCATTAAAACACTCAAACACACTCACTAGCACCCAGAATATACTTCTTTTTTTTTTACACGTACACTAGCGTATGTGTACGGTTGAACGCGTAGCCTTTCAAAGTATACTCGGTTTGAAAGTTTCATCTTTGTTCAGTGTCCGCGCTATTTTTCTCCAGAAGTTATGACCAAAAACAATGTCTTTGCATTCTTTTAAAGTACGCGGACCCTCGCACATACGAGTAAAACCCTCGTGTCCTGTGGGCTTGACGTACCTGACTGCTGTTGGACTGGCTGGTGCTGTATTCTCCTTTCTTCTCATGTGGACACATTCGGACAAACAGTTTGTAATACTCCGCCCTGACCTGAAGGGGGCGACACAACAGACTAAATGAACTGACTAAACAATAAATTACAGTTTGTTTCAGATCAAACCCTAGTGGTCGACATGTGACCCTGGATCACAGCACCAGTCTGGAGCCGCACGGGTATATCTTGTATGGGTCAAAATTATCCATTTTTCTTTTATACCAAAAATCATGAGGATATTAAGATCATGATCCATGAAGATATTTAGTAAATGTCCTACCGTAAATATATAAAACATGTATTTCTGTGAGTGAATGCAGCACAATCGTGAACATAAATGCACAACTTTAAAGGAGATTTTCTCAATGTTTAGATTCCAGATTTTCAATAGTTGTGTCTCGACCAAATATTGTCCTATCCTAACAAACCACACATCAGTGGAGAGATTATTTATTCAGTATATATGCATGTATAAATCGATCTCGATTAAAAAAAGAAAATACCCATATGACTGGTTTTGTGGTCCAGTGTGATATTACATAATTTAATGTATGCATAACAATTGCTACAATAAAATTTTGATTTATTTTACATATTTAAAAATAATTGTAAAATGAATCATTATGAAAAGAATCATTTGAATGATTTCTGAAAGATCATGTGACACTGAAGACTGGAGTAATGGCTGATCAAAATTCAGCTTTGCATCACAAACATAAATTGTATTTTAAAGTATATTAAAATAGAAAAACATTATTTTAAATTGTGATAATATTACAGTTTTTTTCTGTATTTCTGATCAAATAAATACAGGCTTAATGAGCATAAGAGACTTTTTTCAAAAACATAAAAAATAGTAAAGTTTCCAAAACCGGTACTTGTATATCGGCCAACCACTGATTCAGAACAATAAGTATATATGGCAGGAATCATGGGATTTCTGTGATACTTTTTAAAAAAAAACGTAAATAAGGTCACCATTCACTGCTATTATATAGATGAGCACAAGCTGGATTTTTTTTTTAAATCTGTCCTTTTGTGGTCCAAAAAACAAGCAAATGAACAACGCCAGGGGGACTAGATAATATCTGGATTATAAAGTTTAAATTAACTGTCACTTTAAACTGTTGAAGTCCTGCGAGATGTGACTGAAAGTCTCAAGCAAACCAGTTCATCATGTTTTCTGCTGTCATGGTGTGTGTGTGTGTGTGTGTGTGTGTGTGTGTGTGTACCGGTTTGGACAGCAGGCAGTGCATGAGGAAGATGAGCGCCCCCTGGAGGCTGTTGAGGATGGTGAAGAGGTACAACATGACCTCAGTCCCGTTCTCCTGAAGAGGAAGAAGCCGAAGACCCACGTCCCGCCGAGAACACACACCTGAGCCACTGCGGTCATCGTAAAACTCCTGCAGAGAAACACACACCCAACATCATTCATCAGAACTACTGAGATAAAACTAAATTAAAGACGGACTCATGACAACTATAATCATAGCCGCGGGAACATATTTAATCAGGGCAGGTGGTTGGGGGCGGGGCTTGATGCGATGGGGCATGGATGACATCATAACTCCGCCCCCTGGTTCCCTTTGATTTTCCTAAATGGTATTTGAATATTTGAGTAAAATAAACCCTGTGGTAAACATAACTTGACGAATTAGACATTTTGTTCTACAGCGTAAATTACACACACCTGTAGCGAAAGCGTGAGTTTTGAAGCAGTTTCTTTCATTTAAAAAAAAAAAAAAAATTGTACATGTTGTGCAACTTATATATGTTTTTTTTCCTCTTCATGACGCATTTTTTGACTGGTGCGACTTATAGTCCGGAAAATAGTTTTATAATTTGGCAACCTTTTTTAAACCGTAAAAACCCCTTTACATTGCCAAAGCATTGACCAGCGCTCCGAACCAATGGTGTTGATCCAACGGCCAAAAGTGCTCATTCGACAACATATAAAAACTAAACAATCGTTAAAGCAATTTTAAGAATAAAGGTGGAGAAATAAAACCATGATCGCTGCAGCACCTCTAGTTCCCGGGGCCATGACTATAATCGTATAAGAAGGATAGTAAAGTAACACACACACACACACACACCTGATCTGTTTGAGTTTGGAGACGTCTGGATTGAGACTGGAGAATTTGTTGGCCAGTTTCCACACAGTGATGATGAAGAAGAAACAGTTGAGGATGACGATGATGCAGACGGGTGCGAAGAAACTCAAGATAAAATATCCATCAAGAGAGAGCCAACAGCTGGAACACACCATAGAAGGATCAGTCACATGGTCTCACACACCACACACACACACACACACACACACGCACGCACACACACACTCTCTCTTTCTCCTTCATATTCGCTTACTCAAGCCGGTTCCAGTGTTACTTTAGTTATCTATGATCACACATTTTAGTTTTTAACATTTTTAATTTGTTTTTATTTTTTAATTTTCCATTTTAATTGTATTGACGTTTTAGATATTTTTGCGATTTTTATTTCAGTGTTAGTTATTTCAGTTCCTCAAGTTAAACTAAATAAAAATGAAATGTTGCCTTTACCAACTAGCAGAAACAAAACACTTTTTATTTTAAATATTTTATTTTACTACGATTTAAGTATCGAAAGTGTTTGATATGGTTTTAGTCATTTTGTTGTGTTTTTTGTAATTTGTAAAAGTGAGTTTAATCATTTCTATTTAATTTTCATTTGTTTTAGTACTTAGTGAAATTTTGCCTAAAACTAGCAGAACATTTTATATTTTATTTTTAAGTATTGAAAGTGTATTTATTTCATGGTTTTAGACATTTTTGTTGTGTTTTTATCATTATTATGTAAATATATGTTTACACAAGTTTTTATTAATTTTATTTCATATTTTTTGTTTTATAGATCTCGCATTTGTATCGTAAATGTGGCATTTATATTTATTTGCACATATATTTATCATAGTACTTAGTGAAATTTTGTAATAAACAAAATTTTGTAGTAAAAATAGCAGAAATTTTTATATTTTATTTTAAGTATTTAAATAAATTAAAAATCTTTTTTTATTATTATTTTTTTTTTAATGTATTTCATGGTCTTAGACATTTCTTATTTTTGGTTTTATATATCTTGCATTTGTATTGTTAATGTGGCATTTGCCACTAGCTAAAAAAAAAAAACCTTTATTTTATTTTATTTAAAGTATTTCCAAATGTCTTTAGTTCTAGTTGATGATAAAGTCATGATGTCATCATGGCGGCTGGCCTTCGAGCGGGTCTAATATATCTGATAATAACACGTTGAGACCGGAACATCATTGTGTGTCTTCAGAGTCTCTGTGAATGATTGATCTGGGTTTACAGCTTCTGAGGTAATGTTGGCCATGACGTTTCTGAAGCCTAACACTCCAGGCGTTGTCCCAGTTGGAGATCAGCTGGTCTACACACCTGACCAGTGACAGAGACACACAACTCTTGCATTATGAATAGAGTTCACCTGTAGTTCTGGTTCAGAATGACCCTTTTATACTGAGTATCACATTAAAATATGGGTATGAACTTTATGGTGTGGGTGAACTAATTGGATTCAATATAATTCACCCAAAATCACACTTTGAAAAATGTCCGCTATCATTTACATTACTTCGGATAAAAGCATCTTCCAAACACATAGATGTTGTTCCCCTAGAGAGGAGTGGAGAAACCATTTAACCATTTTGGGGCGTCACATATCAAAGACCTCCAAGACATTTTTAATAACTTTTAATTCATATAAATTTCGTAGATTTGTTTGCAAACAAGGCGAATCATCAAAACTTTTGGCCTGTTTTACCAAAAGGAAATGATTTGCCATTTTAAGTGTGTATATCAGCCAAAAGTAAAATTTAAATGTGTTCAACATCGACCAAAAAGAAACAAAACTCTCATTTTGATTCATTTTTTGTTTTTTTTACACTTTTTTATTTTTATTATAAAGATTTTGCACATTTATCAGTTTACATTGGAGTCATACTTTTCTGACATTTATTTGCTAAAGACACTTGCATATGACTCAAAAACAGAAATAAAGTGTGAATTATGCACTTTTTCAAACATATAATTTAGTCCAAGAACAAAAGAAATGTAGCATTAAGTATCGCCTCGCATGCATGTTGGCTTTTTGTGAATTCATGGGGTTTTTATCGATTAAAAAAAAAAAATTTTAATACTTTATTTTACAAAAAATTTTGGGCCGGCAAGAGTGATATTTATTTCAGAGTAGGGTCATTATCGTTAACAAAAACTAAAATTATTAATTATTTTACAATAATAAAACTACAATAATAACTAAGATAACACGGATTCAGAGATCTGAGAGATGCTGCACACACACACACACACACACACACACACACACACACACACACACACACTAGTGGGTTCAGACACTCACTGTCGATCGGTGCCGTATCCCCGCGGATAAGAGGCGGCAGAGATGATGACGATGACGAGAGGGACTCCGTATCCCACCGCATACATGTAGAGATGTTTTAATGTGGTGTGAAACACCAGCACAACCATCCGGTAGAGCTGGACCCCCTCCAGCAGCATCCAGCAGAACGCAGACAAGAAGAAGAAGTGGAGCAGCCCGGCCACAGCCGCACACGCGACCTGAGAGACAACGAAAAACACACACAATAATTCAATTAACCCCTTATATTGCCCACAGCCATTACACATTTAAAACAGTAATATCCTATACTAAACCTAAACTAATCTAGACAAACTATATATCATTTGAAAACTTACAATCTCTACTTTACATATTTGGTGACATATTTTGATTTTCTAAATAAATGACAGAGGAGCCGTAATTTATGAATTTGCAGCAAGAATATGTTCATCCTCCTAAGGCGTGTTCAGGCCTTTATTTTGAAATAGTGATGAACATGAAAAATCATGAAAGAATGATAGAAACCTCAGTTTGTTTTCATGCCAAGAGTTCAAAAGATAGCATCCATTCAATTATTTTAGAGAAAAAGGTCTGAAAATGTTTTAAATATAAAGAAAACAATAATAGATTCAGCATTAGTGATGTGGCAGCGAGCTATGATGGACATACGTGATCTTTTGTGTTTCTTAGAGGTTGAATTAATTTCTAAATCTTCCAACACTACTTCTGAATAGGATGTCTACTTCATAAATTGTATGAAAATTGTAAAAAATAATGGCTCAGATCACTCAAACAACATAAGGAAATGGAGGCGCCCTTATATGGGCAGTAATGTCCACTAGTGGAGAAGTGTGGTACTGCGCCCAAACTAAATCTCACTGAAAGCTCATTTCAAGAGATATCAACCTAACATTTGAAACACAACTTGTTCAGATTTTTGCCTTTGATTTTTTTTTGGATTTTTAGAGTCCTCCAGGTTTTGAAAATATATATTTTATATTAAATATTAATAATTAAACTTTTAACATTGTACATTTTCATAAACTCAAACTTCTATACTTTTTTTCTTTTTAACTTTCTTAATTTATTTCACTTCTACAAAAATCTGCCAAATGTCTTCTTTAAAACAAGACCATGTTTCGGGAATTTCTTCGCTGTATTCTTGCTTTTTGCTCGCAGGTTTCTCGATAGAGCGCCCCCTACAGCTCCGGAATAGATATTTGACAACACTGTCGAAAAACTTGTTGTCAACTCTCAGATAGCAGAGGCTAGCAGATCAACGACATCACAGCAGACGGACATTCTTTACAGCGTCTTCATCATTCGGGTTCGAACAGCGCGAGGGAGCGCAATAATGACAGGATTTTAGCAATTTTTTTGGCGTAAAGCAATTTGTTATACCGCGAGACATAATATCACGCGATACTTCCTGACACGGCGGCCCAAAGTTGCAAGTGTGTTTTCTCCGCTCACAGGCAATATAGGGGGTGCGAGACGACCACCATTCAACCCGGAAAAAGTCATAACCATTCCAATGACTCCGAGCTGTTCAGTTCAGGTAAAAAAACCTACATAGTTCACCTTTAAACTTAAAAATTTAATTAAGATGACTTTTTTTTGCCTTGTGATAACTTAATGATTGAGACAACTTTTTTCATTCCCATTAATGCAAATAATTAGCAATCTTATGTCTGACAAAGAAACATATAAATTCAACATCAAATCAATTAAATCTGTGAAGATCTCCGCAGATCTGAATAATCAACTCCACAAACAGCATTACCAGCTTCACTTATTACTAACCAGACTGACTTTATTTCTGTCACGTCTACAGAAGCTCTTATTGAGAATTAACAGAGGTTTATATGTTTCGTGTGAAGTTGTCATTATGATGATCAAAGTTTGCTTTAGTTGGGCTCTTGGCCTTTAAACATTTACATTTTCTCTGGCTGTTGTAACGGTGTGTTTATAAGACACATTTGTTATAGCAAACAAAAGCCAAGAGAAATGTGATCAGGTGTTCTTGGTTCTGATGACAAACTCATATAGTGGTCTATCTGGGTGAGGTTATTTTTATATTTTGGATTTTTTTGTACCCATGACTCTTTAAACACTTTAAACTAATGAATCACTAAGACACAAACAGACATCAAGAATCAGTGTATGATTCTCACCGATGGAGACAATCAAAAGAGTCATGGGTACAAATTAGGCTTGCGGGATAGTCGGGTTGACTGACAAAACGATGGCGGAAGATTTGGTTTCAAAGAGAAATGTAAAAGTGACAAAAAAAGTTCACTTTTTCACCGTCTCAACTAAATTTTGTGAGCTCAAGTAACTAAATTTGAAAAAAAAGATAACTCAAAAAGTTAAGTTGAGTGAACTCTTTTTTTTTTTTTTACAGTGAACCTTTTAGACTTCAAAGCTCCCATATACAGGAGGTACAAGACACACACCTGATTGTGAGTGCTGGAGATCCCGCAGAGGAAGACGAGGTCTGCGATGAAGAGGCACACGCTCAGATGAAGATGAATGCTGGTTCGGGTTCCTTGGATGGAGCGGCAGAACCGGAACGTCAGGATACAGAGAAATAAACAGAGCAGAGACAGAACTAAACCCACACGTGTGATCAACACCAGCTCAAACGAGTCCTGAGGGAGAGGAAGAGGAAAAATCATCATAATTTCATTTAAAATCTGAATTAAATGTGTGAAATCTCAGTTATTTCTGGGTCACAGATGTACCTGGACAGGGTAGAGGGCCATCAGTACAGCGAAGCTGCTGAGATGAGAGCAGGAACACGCTGTATGAGTGCTGTTAGACCACGCCTCCTCACAGCCCCGCCCAGACCACGCCCCCTCAGCCTCATTCCAGTACACACATGAATAAGCCACGCCCTCAGACTCCGCCCTCTCCTGAAGAAGTGAGAAGAGGAGAATGATTGACAGTTCAGAAAAGGTACGTCTGATTATCCACATAAGCAGCCGGTGGGATGCTGGTATTCTCACCTATCTTTATCAGAAGCTTAAGCAGTAAGATTTCTTTGGTCAAAAGACCATGATCATCAATTGCTACTATATTTAAACATTACATTTTTGAAAACTACTAACCAGTTTTAGAAACATTGGTTTTAGAAAAGTGAGTGCAGTTCTGTATTAAAGTAAACTGTGTTTTTGTGTGTTCATTTATAAGTGTGACAAGACATCTAAACATTTAGTGTGGTTGTCAACTTTTTTCATGCATTCAGAAAGGCATCCAGTTCTTACATATCATGCTGGCAAATGTTTGCCCAAGCAACATTTAGATCACTACAGCAATGATAAAAAAGCCATATCTCAGCACCAGATCAGAACATATTAGTAACATAGGATTGCGCTATATTGACTTGCCTAGCAATGACCTAGCAACCACATAGGGACGCCCTAGCAACCACATAGCAGTGCCCTAGCAACATCAGCGTAACAGTGAAAACTAAAACATCATGCTTTCTAATGATATCTCCCAAGGGTAGCGTGTACAGAGTGAAAAGCAATGGTCCTAGTACTGAGCCTTGTGGTACACCATACTGAACTTCAATTTTACATCTCTTCATTTACTGCTACAAACTTATAATGGTCAGATAAGTATGATATGAAACATGCTAGTGCAATTCCACTAATGTCAATTTTCAAGTCCATTCAAAAGAATGTTGTGGTTGATAGTATCAAATGCAGCACAAAGATCCAGTAACACTAATAACACACTTGCAATAACCACATGGCAATGGCCTTGAAAGCACACAGAACACCCTAAATTAAACCATTTAGTGTGTGTGTGTGTGTGTGTGTGTGTGTGTGTGTGTGTGTGTGTGTGTGTGTGTGTGTCCAGTGAGGTCGGTGTGTGTGAGCAGATATGTCAGCATCTTCACCTGCTCGTGTGTGAAGATGAGCGTCACCGGCTCAGACAGCTGTTTGGTTTCTGGATTACTGACGACGGCCGTCACCACCTTCGAGTTGAGCTGATAAGTGACTTTTCTCTCTATCGTCTTTTGCTCCTGGGATGATTTGCTCATCTTGTGCAACAGATCGCTGGATGAGTTCATATCTTTAAAACTGACCAGTGCCACAAACGCAAAACCTAAAGGAAAACAACATTCACATCTTTTCATGAATGCGCTCATGCATTTATATGTACATATACACTATATTGCCAAAAGTATTGGGACACCCCTCCAAATCATTGAATTCGGGTATTTCAATCACTTCAATAAATCAAGCACTTGGCATGCAGACGCTTCTACACACATCTGTGAAAGATTGGGTCGCTCTCAGGAGCTCAGTGAACTCAAGCGTGGGACCGTGATAGGTTGCCACCTGTGCAATAAGTCCATTCGTGAAATTTCCTCACTACTAAATATTCCACGGCCAACTGTAAGTGGTATTATAACAAAGTGGAAGCAATTGGGAACAACAGCAACTAACGTAAAATCCCAGAGTGGGTCAGGGCATGCTGAGGTGCACAGAAGTCACCAACTTTCTGCAGAGTCAACAGCTACAGACCTCCAGACTTCTGTGGCCTTCAGATTAGCTCAAGAACAGTGCGTACAGCTTCATGCAATGGGTTTCCATGGCCGGACAGATATTTAGAAATTATGTTCGGGTTCGGATCGGGCTCGGTCACAGCAGTGCGATAAGGCATTGAACATTTTAAATTTAAAACAGCTTATTATGTAGGTAGCAAATGTGCCTGATACTTTCACTTGATGCAAACGTTAGTTTTTGTGATTACATGTGACATGTGAAATATTACCATAACATCTGTCTTCCTGTGTGTGGAAATTTGTTTATGTAGCCGTGACAACGAAACACGTGCATGCGCGCCTGTGTTAAGTGCGCTTGTTGCTCCGTGCGTGCTAATGCGCTCATCTGTTGACATTTCCGAATGCCTTCCTACAGTTGCTTAATAAAAGCGGGCTTTCCACACAAACAAACGTACATGTGTCATTAGTATGAGAAAACATGGGATTTTAACTGTCAGGTTCAGACATAAATATCTTATTGCCTGTTGGGCTCGGGTCGGGTTCAGTTACTGCTCTGTCGGATGCGGGCCGGGCTCGGACAGAAAAATTCGGCCCGATTCCAGGGAAAGGAACTCTTATTGCTTCAGAATACCAAGATATTCCGGACAATTTCATGCTCCCAACTCAGTTTTGGGGTTCTCCTGTTGCCACATGACTGCACACCAGTGCACAAAGCAGGTCCATAAAGACATGGATGAGGAGTTTGGTGTGGAGGAGCTGGCCTGGCCTGCAGAGTCCTGACCTCAACCCGACAGAACAGCTTTGGGATGAGTTACAGCGGAGACTCGAGCCAGGCCTTCTCGACCAACATCAGTGCCTGACCTCATAATTGCGAAAAAATTCCCATAAACACACTCCTAAACCTTGTGGAAAGCCTTACCAGAAGAGCTGAAGCTGTTATAGCTGTAAAGGGTGAGCAACTCCATATTAAACTCTACGGATCAGGAAAGGGATGTCTTTAAAGTGAATTAGCATGTAAAGGCAGACGTCCCAAAACTTTTGGCAATATAGTGTATGTGTGTGTGTGTATTTGTACCTGGATATGATTTCCCTACAACTGTTTCCCAGTTGGTGATGAAGAGGGCGGAGTCTGTGCTCAGAGTGACACGCCCACTGGGCGGAGACTGACCCCGCCGGACTGCAACCTCAGCGACTGTGATTCACACGATCATACAGAACAACTGCTTAATTAAAGGATTAGTTCACTTTTAAAATGAAAATTCTGTCATCATATACTCACCCTTAAGTTGTTTCAAACCTGTATGAATTTATTTCCTCTGCTGAACACAAAGGAAGATATTTAGAAGAATGTCAGTAACCAGACAGTTTTTGGTTCCCATTGACTGCCATAGTATATTTTTTTCCTACTATGGAAGTCAATGGGAACCAAAAACTGTCTGGTTACTGACATTCTTCTAAATATCTTCCTTTGTGTTCAGCAGAGGAAATAAAATCATACAGGTTTGAAACAACTTAAGGGTGAGTAAATGATGACAGAATTTTCACTTTAAAAGTGAACTAATCCTTTAAGCAATCTTAACTAAACACACAGTACGTTTCATGAATTAATGTTTGTGTCTCACAGGTGTTGTGCGTCTCCATCCTGGTCACAGGCTCTTTAAGCTGAGGGCCAATCAGACGCATGCTGCTCTCCACCGCGCCCAGAAACTGACTCAACGTCTCGCCGTCAGCGATGTTTCCATCCGACAGCAGATCATCGGTGGAATTGCACAAGTTCTGTGAAATAAATCAGTGAAATTCATCAAAGCATGTACAAAAACCTATATGAGAATATGTAATGCGGTGTGTGTTTAACCTCCAGTAACTGCTCCCCGGTGAAGTGTTCTCCGTGTGTGTTATTCAGAGAATCACAGTTGTTCTTCAACAGTGACATCAAATGCTTCAACTATAAGAAGACAGAGTCTATTAGTCTTTGTGGGAACAGAGATTTGCAAGGTTTCTAAATCATTAAAATGTTAATACTTATTTGTACTCAATATAACATTGTTTGAATGCTTTTTTTTGTTGTTGTTGGTAATATTCCAAGAATGTAATATTTCAGCAAATATAAATAACATCATTAGGGATTTAGGTCAATGAACATTTTCTGTCAAAACTATGAGAACATTCATCAAGTAAAAACATCATAAAGATGCTCCAAGAATGTTGTTCCCAGAAGGGTTTCTGTCAACATCATGAGAACCACACATATCAAATATTAACAAAGTTAAAAGAGCATTATATACATTTTATTTTAAGAACATTTTATCTTAACATTTACATAGCCTTTACAAACCATGTTAGCTTGGCATCTAATAAATATAATATTAATCATAACAAGCAGAAGTTCATATTCTACCTTCTCCGGTGTGTGTTCTGCACCAGGCTGAGGTTTAAACTGATCACAGTTCATTTCTGTGCACAACATCAGGACAGATCAAAATAAGCCAATAGCTAACACTCACCAACGTCTATAGGAACAACCTAAAAACTGCATTGGTGCGACTAAAATTAAGCGAATAATAGTTTGCCCTGCTGCTATACACTTACCGGTGCATTTTAACTGGTTGTTGCCGTAGTTACTGTAACCCTTGTGACATTGGCAGATGAAGCTGCCTGGATGATTTATGCACACTGCGTTTGTGCCGCAAACATCTGGATATATACACTCATTGATGTCTGAGAGAGAGAGAGAGAGAGAGAGAGAGAGAGAGAGAGAGAGAGAGAGAGAGAGAGAGAGAGAGAGAGAGAGAGAGAGGTCTAGGTTGTGGGAAGATGGGTTGCCCCATCAAAATTACCATATTTTAAGTTGGCGGGTCAATTTGACCCATTTTGATTTTTGAGTTGTCGGAAACACTAGTTAACTTATCATGTTTTTCTTGAAAATGTGTGACTTTCTCATTTAGGGTCATGAAAATGCCAGCAAAGTGTCAACAGGGAAATGTATTTTCGACATACTCGTCTATATCTGACAGGAGGGAAAGACAGTATTTCGAATGAATTATAATTTTAATTTAAATTATATAAAGTTTAAGCTTATACATTAGGTCAGCATGATGAACTGCAAATATTGTGTACTTTTTACCATGTTTTCTAAGTCATTTTGGATTTAAGTGCTAAATGAATAATTGTAAATGTAGACACAAATAAGGTGGACTCCTCAATCCCACAATCCTCTCTCATACCAAAACACGGTCCGAATATGATGGTCCTTCCGAACCCGTAATTACAGGAGCAGTGGTAACCTCCATCTGTATTTACACACTTGGAGTTAAGTTCACACACACTCGGAAACATTGCGCACTCATCCTCATCTGCAAAAGAGAAGGAATGAAACAAGCTGTTAGAAGACTAGATCACAACAATTATACACAAATTGTACTGACATATGATGTAGGCTACACAGACGGAAAAAAAGTAAACAAAACAATCATACTTCTGCACTAGTTAATTACAGTTAATTACCAACACATTTGTTTTTAACAAATTTATATCCAATGGCACATCCACTACATGACGGCAGAAGGAGACCTGGGAAGAAAAAGAAAATACAGCATAACTCAATAAGCTATATAACTCATATACATTGCCATCATTTTGAATATCATGTGTGCACTGCAGCCAACCCGCATTGAGATTATAAATCCTACTAAGCATGTTGTGGAAAGCATAAGTTTTACTATATCTGTGTGTGTCTGTGCTTTACTCCTGGCTTTTGAGGCGCGCGCTCCATACATTCCTCCACAGACATTCGCGCGTTCTCACAATTTAAAATGTAACGGCCATTCCTATTAACCGCGACATTGATTTATATTCGTCTCTATTTCTTGAATAAATAATACTTTTTTTATGAGGTTGAATGAATATCTTAATCGATTTTGCTCATCTGAATCCTCAAGACGCAGCGAGAAGCTTAAATCTAAATGGTAATATAATTAAATTCAATATTTATTGCATTCAAATAATGCAATAAATTTGTAAAATTTTGTAAAATTGTAGCTTTCCCATAAACAATGTAGTTTAGTTGAGTTTTTTTTTAATTGGTGGCACTTTGACGAAACTATATTTTGTTATCTCTTTTATACCTGTAGAGCAGACAAAAAAAAAATCTTTGAACCTTGCGGCCATAATCATACGATCATATTTGTAGCCTATGGCATGTTTAACTTGCTTTTTGCCTGACAACCTGAAGTCATAAAGAAATATTCCTGTTTAAACACAAGCTTCCTCGACATGTGACGAGTCCAAATGATTTTCTGAAATAGCCTAATCGTCGACAGGACAGAGCTAATTATTCCCAACTCCTTGTGATCGATCGAGAGAGTGGGACATCTCCACGCCCTAAACTGAAGATAGCCCCTGAACAGAACTGAAAGTGAGCAGAAAATTCGACATGAAGGAAAAGCTTTTAAAAACACATGAGAAATCAGGCAAAGATCCGAGTGCCAGACTTGGTCGCGAACATGTGCTGGATTTGTGTGGGTGGGTGGTTAACTTCTTAAAGATTACACGCACATTATTTCCTCATTAGTCGTTATTAATCGGTCTTCAGTCTCCACTGATTTATGGGTCGGTGTTGGTGCACAACAAGAGGAATATTTTCTATGGCTCTTTGGTTTCGGTGTCCGATCGTCGAGCTTAAAGAAGTCTCTTTTTACTTATGTTTCATATCGTCTCTGATACGAAGCATTGTCTGACTAAATACAACTTCCCTACGTCACAAATTCCCACACACGTGAAGAATAAAACATTTCACTCACCCAAAAGAAGTGCCCATTTTAGCTCCATGTTAGGAAGCACAGCTGCTTTTATTTTTTTACGGTTCGTGATATACAATTCCCAAAGAAAACCAGACTCCAGGTGACTATTACTTCACATCCTGAGATACTCCAACCACAAGGTGTCCCTCCTTCCCTTTATGGTTCATCTTAAACTGATTTAAGAATGAGCAGTAAAATGATACACAGCAAATGATTGAAATATTGTACATCCCTTTTATTTTGTATATTATGCTTCTATTGCTCTCCTCATTCGTAAGTCGCTTTGGATAAAAGCGTCCGGTAAATGATTAAATGTAATGTCTGGTCCTCCCAATTAATTTTATCATTGCAAAACAAATTTGCTCTTTAACTATAAGTCCAACCTCTCTATAGACATTGGAATTCCATAATTATGTTGTTAACAGATTCAAACTTGCTTAAAGGATAATTCCGGTATTTAACACCCTTGAGTCTATATTGTAGTTTGTTTTGGATGAACAAGAGTGGTGGACAACATTTTTTTGACAATGGTTCCTCTCTCGAGTTTTTGACTATAAAAGAATTGGCCATGGACCCATTTAACATTGGAGTCAATGGGCATGTCCGAAAATGTCATTAAAACAGCCAATAATGTTCGCTTACAAAACTGTTAAACCCACCGAGTGGTTAGTGGTGTTCGTTGATGATTATAAACAATATATCGTCGAGTTCCTCTCTCGAGTTTTTGACTATAAAAGAATTGGCCATGGACCCATTTAACATTGGAGTCAATGTGCATGTCCGAAAATGTCATTAAAACAACCTTTAACATTAGTTGTCAAAACTGTGCAAAAAGTGTTGCGAAATACAGTTTCTGTCATGTTTTATTCGTCATTTTTGTAAAATCCCATTGAATTCTGTTGAAGGACTGAGTGCTCGTTAATATAAATGCGCTAACGGAAGTGGTCGGGAGTGTGCTAACGCTTCAGATTCAAATATTGAGCGGAAGTTACACGGTCGTGAAGTGTCTGAAAAAATAGTTCCACTATAGCAAAATAAACGGATTGGAATCATATATTGCGACGATATATTGTTTATAATCATCAACGAACACCACTAACCACTCGGTGAGTTTAACAGTTTTGTAAACGAACATTATTGGCTGTTTTAATGACATTTTCGGACATGCACATTGACTCCAATGTTAAATGGGTTCATGGCCAATTCTATTATAGTCAAAAACTCGAGAGAGGAACCATTGTCAAAAAAATGTTGTCCACCACTCTTGTTCATCCAAAACAAACTACAATATAGACTCAAGGTGTTAAATACCGGAATTATCCTTTAATTTTGCCAATATAATTAATACCTGGGTCCAGGTCTAGATGCAGCTCGAGTATGCGGTTGACAAAATCATTTATAATCAGAGCTGTCAAAGTTAACACATTAATGCATGCATGTTTATTACATTTACCAATGATTCATATTTTCCACAATTTCCTCCATAGTGCATATCCAGGACGTCTAATACACCAGCAGAAAGCTATCCATTATCAGTCCAATTCATCTCAATTAGGGCTGGCGCTAATTATTATTTTGTCAGTCGATTATTATTATCAGTCGAGTAATCGAGTAATTTTTTTTTTGTGCCAGTAATAAAAATAGACCTAAGCTTTTAAAATGGCTTATTAACAATATAATAACAATGAGACAAAATTTTTTTGGTTCAAATAAAGTATCAAAAGCAAGTAATCTTATGTTTTCATAGAACAACACTGTCACCTTAAGCGGCACCCCCCCTTTTTTTTTATCATATAGAAATGAAAATGCACATTCGGAACTTAAATGGCTGTAATTCAAGAATGGTTTGGAATATAGATGTAAGATTGGTCTTGTTTTAAACAAGACATTTGGCAGATAGAAGTTTGAGTTTATGAAAATGTACAATGTTAAAAATTAAATTATTCATATTTTATATAAAATATATATTTTCAAAACCTGGAGGACTTAAAAAAAAAAAAAGCCAAAAATCTGAACAAGTTGTGTTTCAAATGTTAGGTTGATATCTCAAAAACTAATCTTTCAGTGAGATTTAGTTTGGGCGCAGTACCACACTTCTCCACTAGTGGACATTACTGCCCATATAAGGGCCTCCATTTCCATATGTGGTTTGAGTGATTCTGAACCATTATTTTTACAATTTTCATACAATTTATGAAGTAGACATCCTATTCAGAAGTATAGGATGGTTTGGCAAAAGTTTGGCAGATTTTGAAATGAACTCAACCTCTAAGAAACACAGAAGATCACGTATGTGCATTATATCTCGCTGACACATCACTAATGCTGAATCTATTATTATTTTCTTCATATTTAAAACATTTTCAGACCTTTTTTCCTAAAAGAATTGAATGGATGCTATCTTTTGAACTCTTGGCATGAAAACAAACTGAGGTTTCTACCATTTCATGATTTTTCATGTTCATCACTATTTCAAAATAAAGGTCTGAACACGCCTTAGGAGTATGAACATATTCTTGTTGCAAATTGATAAATTACGGCTCCTCTGTAATGTATTTTGAAAATCAGTCACCAAATATGTAAACTAGAGATTGTAAGCTTTCAATAAGCTTATATATATTTAAATATATTTCAATGATATATAGTTTGTCAATGCCAATTTAAGGGGTTAAAAAACATAATATAAACAATCATCTTTATGTTCATTATGTATTATAACAAATGTCTTTCGGCCTGGTGTTATTACACTTTACAGTAGATAAAATCCTTGTTTAATTTCGTCCAAATTACATTTAATTCAAGTGTTTGCTTAATTTTTTTATATTTGGCCACTTCTTTATGGTATAAATGCAACAGCCATGATAATTTCTTGAACAAGAACATGTGGACATCAAAACATGCAAACTCAGAGCGAGGGTTTAAACTTTTATTTTGAAATCCCAATTAAGTTTGTATATTTAGAAACATAATGACGTATTCTCCTGTGTTGGAATAGGTTTATAAATTATTATTTTGAAACCTGATGAAATGGCGCACATTGTGTTTTCCCAGATAAAGGTTATTAGCAACACAAACTCACAGCATTTAGCCTACTGTGAACGGAGCCGCATGTAAATAAAGCACATATACATTAAACCTGCGGGGCATATATAGTATGGTTTTTAAATGGTTTTGATATATATCGTGCAGCCTTAGAAAACAGTCTAATAATGCGGATCATGATTGTTGTCCATGGAACACGCCACTTCCAGTAAATTGCAATCGAGGATTTTTTTAATATTAGAGAACACTAATTTAATCAAGGAATTGTGACAGCCCTAAACTCAATGTTCAAACTTGTGTATGTTCCCGTGGACAAACATCTGCAATAATATTGTAAAACTATTGGGGTTTAAAAAACAACAACAACAACAACAAAAACAGTAACACTTTACAATAAGTTTCATTATTTAACATTAGTTAAAGTGTGTAAGATTAGTAAATGTTGAAATTAACATTAACTAAGATTAATAAATGCTGTAGAAGTATTGTTCACTCTTAGTTCATGTTAACTAATGAACCTTATTGTAAATTGTTACCTAAAACACATCTATTTTGTCAAAATATAGAGCTAGTTTTGAATAGGTTCTTCTAGCCTGCAGAATTACAGCATCTTCCACCGTCTCTAACCGTAAACCAGATCATTGCAGAGTCCTACTCTGTCAACATGACTACAATCATGGCATTCAACATTCAACTCATCTCTACTCACGATTGACATATTAAAAGCTCAATGCGACTCTGCCTCCTATTGGCAGTACACTGCAAACAATGCCTTTCTTAGTATTTTTGTCTTGTTTCCAGTCCAAATATCAAAAACCATTTACTAGATGAGGTAAGACATAAGATATTATGTCCTGTTTTCCAGGAGAATTAATCCAAATTAAGTGAGTTGACGCTTAAAAAAAAAAAAAAGCAAAATTATCTGCCAATGGGGTCAGAAAAATAATCTAAATTCAAACAGAAACTACATTATTTTTCTGACCCCATTTGCAGATAATTTTGCTTGTTTTAGGCAAAAACTCACTTAAATTTTATTTATTTCCCCAGAAAACAAGACTTAAAGGGGCTATGTGGAGTTTCAGCGGCATCTAGCGGTGATGTTTACGAGGCGAGAGGCACGGCACTGGATTTTGCGGCAAATCCGACCCGGAGACTTCACATACAAATAGGAATGCTTGCTTTCAGAGGTAATAGCAAAACCCGCCAAGTGGATCGTTTTAATGTGAGATTACAACTAGGGCTGTAAACGATTAATCGCATCCAAAGTAAAAGTTTGTGTTTACATAATATATGTGTGTGTATTTTGTATAATTATTTTGTATATATAAATACACACACATGCATGTTTGAGAAATATTAGCATTTATATACTGCTATATTTTTATATAATTTATATTATATATAAATAACAATTTTTTCTTATACATGCATGTGTGTGTGTTTATATATAAAAAATAATTATACACACATATATTATGTAAACACAAACTTTTATTTTGGATGCGATTAATCGTTTACAGCCTCTAATTACAACCCCTTCACACACAGGCAATAAAAAATTATTCATTTTAGTATAAAAACTACACAAGCACCTTTAATATCTTACGTAATTTTACTACTTTAGTAAATTAATCTTGATTTAAGAAATGTTTGATATTTGGACTGGAAACAAGACAAACATACTTACCATAGTAAGAAAGTATGTTTTGCAGTGTAGAAGCTCAATGAATGTACATTTTTAGGATCAGTTGAGGGATTAAACTGTGAAAAGACACTACGATGATTCAGGAGCAGTTTGTTCTTTAGCGTGTTTGTTCTGGTGGGTCTGAAAACCCCCGAGATAAGCAAATCTCTCGTCGCAGATGGAGCAGCGGTAAGGCTTCTCTCCTGTATGAACTCGCTCGTGGATCTTCAGGACGTCCGATCGAGCGAAAGTCTTGTCACAATGTGAGCACTTGAACGGCCTTTCTCCTGTATGAATCCGCTGGTGCTTCAGTAAGTTGGTGTTTTGGCGGAAACTCTTCCCACAAACGCCGCATCGGTACGGCCTTTCTCCCGTGTGGACTCTCTGATGAACTCTGAAGTGAGCCGGGTCAGAAAAGCTCTTGCCGCAGTGAAAGCACAGGTACGGCTTCTCTCCGGAGTGCATTCTCTCGTGCCGCTTCAGCTGGGATATCTGGCGGAAGCGTTTGTCACAGTGTGAGCACCGATGCAGTTTTTCAGAATGTATTTTTTGGTGAGATATTAGACAAATGGGCTGTTTGAAGGTTTTCCCGCATTCGCTGCACTGATACGGCCTCTCGCTGGCATGCGAACGCATGTGTGTCTTGAAATGGGAGCCATCTCTGAATCTTTTCTCGCAGAGAGGACACTTGTACGGCTTTTCCCCCGTGTGTATCCGCTTGTGGACTAAAAGAGATTGTTTGGTGCTGAAATACTTGTCGCACTCGCTGCAGTGGAAGGGCTTTTCGCCAGTGTGCGTCTTCATGTGAGTTTTCAGATTGCCAGAAGTGAAAGAAACCTTCCCGCACTGTTCGCAGCGAAACTCCTTCTTCACGCTGTGCTCTTTCGAATGACGTCTCCGCTCTTCTAAGGTAGGAAAGCTGATGTTGCATCTCTTGCAGGAGAAGTCTTTCTGTTCTGTGTGTTTTCTCTCATGACTCGATAAATTTCCCTGTTTTCTGAATGTTTTTCCACAGGTAGCGCAGGAGAAACTCTTGACCGTCGGCTGATCTTTTGATGTCGAGGCCGTTTCTTCGTCAGAAGATGAACCACCATTCTCATCTGAAAAGAACAAAATAATATAGATCTATTGACTTGCATGTCTCCAACACATATAAATATATTCATGTAATTTGGGTCAACATGTAACATAGGCTAATGAACATATAAACCATGTGGACCGGCATCCTCAGAAATTTTGCAATGAGTGCATCTTAAACTTTAATTTGTAAACCGTGTAAAAACATTTATTGATAAAGGTACTTAAAGGGATGGTTCACCCAAAAATTAAAAATATCCCGTAATTTACTCACCGTCTAGCCATCCTAGACTTTCTTCTTTCAGCCAAACACAATCGGAGTCACATTAAAACATATCCTGGCTCTTCCAAGCTTTATAATGGGAGTGAATGGTAACTTGGATTTTGAAGCCCATAAAAGTGCATCCATCCATCATAAAAGTAATCCACACTGCTCCAGAGGGGTTAATAAAGGCCTTCTGAAGCAAAGCGATACGTTCGTGTATGAAAAATATCCATATTTAGAACTTTATAAACTAAAATGACTAGCTTCCGGCAGACGGCCTACGCCACAAGAGTAACACTTGACGATGTGTGACGTAGATGTAGGAGTAGCGTAAGCTTTGAGCCTCTCGCAACAAACTCAAGCTCTTGTTCTCTTAATATCTTTTTTAAATTCTCATTTTAGACTTCTAATCACTTCGTGATCGTTGTTTCGTTAACGCTTCCGCGTTCGTCAGTACGTCATGCGTCAGGTCAAAGGTTAAGTCTTTCGCCGTAAATAGATGCGTTATTTTAGTTTATAAGATTTTAAATATGGATATTTTTCTAACAAAAACGCATCGCTTTGCTTCAGAAGGCCTTTATTAACCGTGTGGATTACTTTTATGATGGATGGATGCAAATCATGGGATCATTTTATTTTTTGGGCGAACTGTCCCTTTAAGATAAAATGTTAGAGGATGAAACATACCCATACCTGAGGGAATAAAGTCACCATCATCACAGTGATCATCATTATCATTGTCGTCGTCGCCATCATCATCATCATCGCTCTGTACTTTCTCTGCAGTGGTTTCTTTTCTCGTCTCCTTCGAATTCCTGCAGTCCATCAGTTTGACGGAGCACATCTTCAGCGGCGTCTGCTGTTCTCCAGCGTTACAGTCAGAGGTTTGACCAGCGTTACAGTCCGACGTTTGCTCAGCGGATCCGTCAGAGGTTTGCTCAGCGGATCCATGATCTTGAGTCTCAGTATAACACAGTAAACTGAGGCTGAGCTCTGAGTCCTGTGCGTCTCTGGATCTCTGATCTCTGACGCTCCAGACTGAATCCTGAGGGTGCAAAACACAAAATATATGCTGAAATCTGTCATTGTGTTATAATAAATCAACTAAAAGACGGATTTTCATTGGACAAACAGACAGTGATTGAAGTGAGCTATGAAATACAGTGTGAGCTGCTCAAACCTCTCTGTTGGGTTTGTCTCCTCTTTCTCTCAGCTTTGCCTCCAGTGACGCCACCTCTTTCTTCAGCTGACAGATTTCAGTGATGAAATCCTCAATATCCAGCATGGACAGATCCGTTCCTACTGATTTACAGCAGATCACATCTATCTGCACTTCCATTGTCAACATCTGAAGACAAACACAACTTATTTATTACAAGACACATTTATAATGAACTGACACTGATCAAACTAAAAAAACATCGTTGATTATAAACGAGAGCAGAACTGATCTATTAGTAAATATGACTTTTGATTTCAGAGAATATGCAGGAATTCAAATGCTTTGTTTTCATTTTTTAACCAGCGTTGAGCAGGAATATTTTAAAATATTGTATAATACATGATCACCTTCATTTAACTCGTTATTCTGTCGCTAGAATTAATCAACACATTTAGCGTTCGACAAAAATAACGACATTCGACGAGAGAGAACAAAAATCTTCATTTCCGATCATCAAAACACTAAACAAAATCGCTTATTCGATAAACAGATTAATCCTAAATCAAAACAAACGTATATTAATGTAGTAAAACATATTTAACACCCACCGGCTCAGTGTTCAAACAGTAAGATCGTCTTTCTTTCGTTCGGGTTTGTTTTACTTGCGGAATTGAAGAGCTTCATAGCGCCTCCTACTGCGCTGGAGCGATGTCGCAAACACCTGAGTGAGGAAGGACAAAGTAATGTAAATGTATACACTCTAAATTCACGTATTGTTAATAGTTTGAGAACGATGCCGAATGTTCCAATGAATGTAAATGCTACTTAGGGGATAGAATTGTCGTATGCAATATTCAGCTTACTTTAACACGGCACGTCATCAGGCCAAGAAATGACCGTTATTACCTCAGTTCATGTTTGAAGAGATGAGATTCAGACAAATACAATACACGATACGTCTATTTAGGTAATCGGGTGTATTTTTGATTGAGGAAAAAGAGAGAGTTTGCTGTAATATATCTAGCGGGTGTTTCGGGAACCTAGGAGTCGCTGTGACGCGATCTTCAGTCCGCCGGACCAAAACCACTGAAGAAAGGACGAAGGCTGCCGGCCACGCTGAGACTGAGGTAACTTGATTGTTGATTCACAGTATGTAATGTTTTAATGAGCTTAAATTAAGCGTTTATTCGCCGTTTATTCTTAAAAAAACAAATTAACCATGATTTAACTGCAGTAACCAATCTAAATTATTATTAAAAAATACCAAGGTCATATCTAGTAAAAACAGTTGTAACATTTAAGTCTGCTTTGAAACGAGTTGTATGGCAATATCATGTTTAACTTCGAAAGCTTTTATTAATCCAGCAGTGAATTTAATATGTGCTATAATGTCGGACAAGTTACTCAATAATAATAAAAATTAAACAAACAAATCTGGAGTTTCTGAATAAATTCTGACTTCTTATTCAGATTATTGTTTTGTAGTTCTGTTGTTCATTAGGCCTATGTGAAATATTTTTGAGACTGATCAGTTCATTATTATAGTAATGATGATGATGTTTGTCTTCAGATGTTGACCATAAGAGCGCAGATGGATGTGATCTGCTGTAAATCAGTAGGAACGGATCTGTCCATGCTGGATATTGAGGATTTCATCACTGAAATCTGTCAGCTGAAGAAAGAGGTGGCGTCACTGGAGGCAAAGCTGAGAGAAAGAGGAGACAAACCCAACAGAGAGGTTTGAGCAGCTCATCATTTCATCCTTCAGCTCAATCAAACCAAAGTTGTGTTAGCTTCTCACTTCTTATGATAAGATAACTGAGTAGTGAGGCTAATATCAACGGGTTGTTGTTTATTTGTGTTGATCTATGATGTGTTTGTCAGGATCTGGAGAAGGTTTCAGTGTGTGTGACTGATGGGACAGAAGCTCAGGATTCAGTCTGGAGATCCAGAGACACACAGGACTCAGAGCTCAGCCTCACTTTACTGTGTTATACTGACGCTCAGGATCATGGATCCGCTGATCAAACCTCTGACTGTAACACTGGAGAACAGCAGATGAAGATGTGCTCCGTCAAACTGGAGGACTGCAGGAACCTGATCGAGAGACGAGGAGAAGAAACCACAGCAGAGGAACAACAACAGAGCCATGAGGAGGAGGAGGATGTTCAGAATTATGATGATGAAGGAAATGATGTTGAGGATGAAGAAAATAAGGATGATGATGAGTTTATCCCTGCAGGTTTGTTTCTTCCTTTTATGACCTTTTTTTCATGACACTTGAATGTCCGTAATCTCTGTGGGATCATGCTCATATTGGTCTCTGATGGTCCTGATTAGTAGGGGTGTGTTTCCCAAAAGCATTGTTAGCTAACTATGATCATAATCTCCATTGAACTCTCTTAGTAATGACAGAACTTGCAACCATATTTGACTTTAGGAAATGCACCCCGGGTTTGAGAGCACATCAACTGGGAACATAACTAACCAGGGTTTCCGCGGAGTCATAAAAAGTCATAAAATGTCTTAAATTTAATAATAAGAATTTTAGGTAGTGGTGCACGATATATCGGCCGCCGATATAATATCGGCCGATATGGTCATTGTTTTACACATCGGTATCGTTCCGATGTCAAAATAGGGCCGATGTGAACAGGCCGATTATCATTCCTGTGTATTTGACGTGCGTGTGGGGGCGGGGATGTTTGTTTTTACACGAGCGCATTTCGGCTGTGAACAGCGCTCATGTGTAGGGGCGCGCGCTTTACAGAGGGTGCACCCTTTATCACGTCTCTCGTCAGAGCAAGAGGAATAACTGATCCTGTGGGAACCGTTTTTATGTGTAGTGGTGCGTACTTCACTTCATTGTGGGCGCGCAAACTAGTCATTACACCGTGTCCTAACTACACGCGACGCCGCGACACGCGATATAAAAAGGTGTCTTTTCCATGTTTAAACAGAGTTTATGTCCTAACCAGCCGCGACGGCGACACGCAACGATTCTATTAGTTAGGGAAAGTTAGGGATTTCTTTGGCCAATCTGCAAAAAAATTTCTTACCAATAGCTTTTTTTACCATGTGTTCCTATAGGTGTCTAGTAACACCTCCCAATTTATCCACGGCCAAATCCTCGGGGAAACGCCTGGAGGGGCAATCAAAGTTGGGGTGCCCAGAGGGCCTGGGTACCAAAAAAAAAAAACATGCCATGGTTTTTAAAATTAAAACCATGGCTAGTCTAATAAAATAAAAACATGCCTACGCGTTACCTACCACGCGATCACCTTGTAGCCAAACCATTTCGAAACTAAGGAGCCATTTGTCCTCCGATTACATACAAGCTCCTCGCGCCGCGTTTGCGGGACTCGTGTTTCGCGCTGTAGGGGATTTAAAAAAAAGTGACGTGAGTGGAAGGGCGGCGCCGTGTGTGTGTGTGTGTGGTGTGCGGGAGCAGGAGCCAGAGCGGCAGAGAGATGCGAAATTGCAGGCGCGGCTCAAAATGGATGTTATTTTTAAATAGCGTAGCATATTTTAAACTAATCAGTTAACCGGTTTCAACGGCTAATGAGGCTCGGTGGTCGGTCAAGTAATTTTTTAGTTTTCGCCATCCCTACATAGAACATACTAAACCGTACCGAAACCGCAAACCTAAAAACAGGATACAGACCGAACCGTGAGCTTTTTTGAACCGTTGTATCCCTATCAAATACATTTTAAAGTTTGACATTTTACCACAATTTTGTTACTGACAGATGAAAACACTGGTTCATCTTCAGATGGAGGTGAGGAAACAACCTCGACATCAAAAGAGCAGCTGACGGCCAAGAGTTTCTCCTGCATAACCTGTGGGAAAACATTGAGCTCACAGGGACATTTAGCGAGACATGAGGAGAACACACACCGAACCGAAAAACTTCTCCTGCAAGAGATGCAACATCAGCTTTCCAACCTCAGAAGAGAAGAGACGTCATTCAACAGAGCACACGAAGAAGGCGTTTCACTGTGAACAGTGCGGGAAGGGTTTTTTCACCACTCCTCATAATATGAGAGCTCATATAAAGACACACAAACGTGAAAAGTCTTTCCACTGCAGCGAGTGCGACAAGTATTTCAGCAACAAAGGGAATCTTGATGCTCATAAGCGAATCCACACGGGCGAAAGGCCGTACAAGTGTCCTCAGTGCGATAAGAGTTACAAACACAGACCCCATCTAAAGAAGCATGTGCGCGTTCACACCAACGAGAGGCCGTACCAGTGCAGCGAATGTGGGAAAACCTTCACAAACTCAACCTGTCTAAAGTCACACCAGAAAATACACTCTGGGGGAGAAACCGTATCCGTGTTCACACTGCGATAAACGATTCCGTCACAAATCTGATTTGATTTGCCATGAGAGGACTCACACCGGAGAGAAACCGTACCTGTGCTCCTACTGCGGGAAGAGCTTCTTTAGTCCGGCTCATTTTGGAGTTCATCAGAGAGTTCACACTGGAGAAAGACCGTATCACTGTGGCGTTTGTGGGAAGAGTTTCAGTAAACAGTGTACCTTAAAAAATCACCAGCGGATTCATTCAGGGAGAAAGACCGGTCACGGCTTTGTTGCTGGTGTGTCAACCAGTCAACCAATCAAAATGCTGCTTGGACTCAACCAATCAGGATGTTCAGCGCCCAAGTCCCCACCACCGAAAGTTCCTGAACTATTAAAAACTCGTACCTCGTGAGCAGGTCCTTTCTGAGGGGGAAATTTTCCAAGTACCACCCCAAAGTTACATATTGTCGGCCCAGATCCGGCCCACATCTGGGAATCCATGTGTATCAGATGTGGGCCGGATCTGGGCCGACACTATAGCCGTGTTTTCCACCGAAATTACCCGGAACAATTTGTTCCTGCGGTGGAAACGCGGCTAATTGTTGTATCTTAAATTTGACAGAACTTGAACTATTAAAAGGCCTCAAAATAAAATAATAGGCTATCTATGAGTGCCTGGATTTCATAACGCTTTTTAAACATGTTTTATGTGTTTGGAATAGAGAGCCTAAGTCCCTCCCCTTCCGGGTGAACACCATGGGACCTTATTTCGGAAAAAATATTGTATGGTAGTCAATGGCGAGAGACAACAAATATTTTGATCTCGTTTGAATTGTGCCCTGATTTACACATATGATGTTTGTCAATTTAAAAGATACATTTTAAAGTCAAGAAACTCGCAGTTTGATGTAAAACTGCTGAGGTATAAGACTGTGAAAATACGTAATTACAAAGACTACAAACCCAGAAGGCGCACATGCGACGTTCATACCTTTTCTCGCAATGAATGAAGCTAACTTTACTGAAGCTAACGTCTGTCATTTTTTCTATAGTCTTACATTATAATCGTAACGTTACGCCGTCATGCCTGACTCGTGTTTTTGAGCCAGAATACACACATACGAGCAACGGATCTTGTGACGTAGGCTACATAGTGCGAGACGAGAGATGTAGTTCATCGAGCGATTTTCACATACAACTAAACGTTACTCTTCTGTTTTATGACAAACTGCGACTTTCTTGACTTTCATATTTACCTTTTAAATTGACAAACATCATATGTGTAATTCAGGGCACAGTTCAGACGGAATAAAAAGATAAGTTATCTCTCGCCATTGACTTCCATACATATTTTTTCCGAAATAAGGTCCCATGAGCCGGAAGCGGAGGGGCGGGACTTAGGCTCTCTATTGGCTCAAGAATGATTGTAAGGAAGTAAAAATATGTTTTATTGTTGGATGGTTTTCTTTGGGATGGGTTTGATTGAATCAAGAAAGTGTGGTTTTCCTTTCACATAATGTTTTTAAATGTCCATGATTGATATATTGATCTCACGTGAACACAAAAGTCGGCCACAGCTTCTTTTAGCAGTAATACTAACTGAAAAACATGGCAGTGCCACATCAGGGCAAGAAATGACCGTTATTTACCTCAGCTCATGCCCAAATTGATTCCTCTTTCGTGTCTTCTTGCATTTGATGGACACATACGCACAAAATGAGGATTCTCGTAAACGCAGTCGGTTATGTCTGAGAAAGAGAACAAGAGACGGTGTACTTCATTATAATGGATCCGTGCATTCAGTCTTAAAGCGACAGCAGCCTATAAATGCCTGCTGTAGTCTCTATGTCATGAATGTTAATCAAACTACAAAACACAGCTTTAACGAATATTAATCTATATTTAAATTTATGCAGTGAATATAGTTATTTTAAATTTATTACATTTCTGTACATTAATTGGTATACTACATTTAGACCTTACTTTATTTGTTACTTTGTTATATTGTATTGTTCTTATTTTTAGCTGACTGTTCACTTGCCTTTAATAATGTTTGGACTTTATTAGTTAGGCTAGTTTTTGATGTGGTATCGGAGTACTTAAAGTGTGTTTTGAGTAATAAATGGAAAGCAAATTTACCCATCAACACACACACTCTTGCTGATCTGAAAAATTATCTGATCTCAAAAAACTTAATATCATTAGAACTTTGAGTTTTGTGATCCGTTGAACCACTAAAAGGTGGTTGCAGAATGCTGCATGAATAATTAAAAAAAATAACAGCTAAAAACTTATTTTTGTCGCTGTCATATTTTGAACAAATTAATGTTTACTGTACTATAGCAAAAAAAAACTACTTTTCACAATTGAACCATTTCACATTTACGGGTTTCTGAGTAGCGGACAAGAGATTACATTAAATATATTTTTTTGTGTTCCATTTTTCTCAAAAAGTAAGTGAAAAACTCCACAAAAAATATTTTTAGAACTATCAACAAGAGGAAAAAAACAGATTGATAATGGCAGTCAGAAGAGGGATCACGGCAGCTTTTTTTTTTTTCTTTGCTTTTTTTTGATGCAAATGTACAGTAATATAATACAACGTAGGCTATGGTGTTATAAATTGTACATATATTTAAAAAAAAAAATGAAAATATAAAAAACTTTGCCGGATTTACGACGCTGATGACCGTTAAAATACGTCATCAAGGGTCCGCTCCACTGTATTTCAAGGTTATTTTTCAAAGAGAAAAGGCGGAAAAAGTTTGCCGTGTAAATACAATTTCTAGTGAACAGCAGGTGTTACTGGAACCTGCAGGAGTCGCTGTGGTGCTGTTCAGTGCGCCGGTAAACCACTGAAGAAAGAACGAAGACTGCGGCGCTCAGACTGTGGTTTGTTTTGTCTATGATTTATTGAGCTTGAATCACGCGTTTTCTCGCTGCTTATCGTTTATAACCCTAATCAACCATTGTCCAACTGCGATATTTTTATTAAAACCGCAGTAACCACACGTGGATTGTTTACTTCAGCGGACGTGTTTTTAATTATTTGTTAAACCAGTGTACTAACACGATATTTAATTCTGATAACTTTTAAATTACTCGTAGAAATATAGCCTATCACATCCTTTTTAATATCCGAAATTTTAGTTTTTTTAATCCAGTAGCTTAAGAATGTGTGATGATAATATATGATAATATTTTATATTCCTACTCAATAAAACTAAGCAAATGCCTCTAAACACGTGCATTTATTAAATTTATATTTCTGAATATTCTCAAATTAAAGTCATTTTCTTTATTTTACAGATCAATTCTGTGGAATTGTGCTCATTCATCAATTAAAATCTTATTTGAATAGCGCTTTTCACATATCGTTTCAAAGCGTCTTTACAGAAAATGTCTACATTAGGGCTACAATTTAGAGTGATCAATTATCAGAGGTGACTGTCAAAGTATTATTAAGACATTATAATGTTGGAAATGTACAGTTCTAAGATAATACAAAAAAATGCAGTTAGCTAACATTCATTTAGGTATAAACAATAATCTCATTACAGCGATAATTGCTAAAAAGTTCTGATCATACTGATTACTTACAATAGAAAAGTTGGCAGTGGTGCATGTTGATTCAGAGTTGGTGTCATCTCTTCACAGGTGTTGGGCATCTGAAGTCTGTGGGAGGCTAACTGGAGCTGACAAACTCTAGTTACCTCTGTATGGGCATCCCGAGATAAAACAGAGAAGCAACTGGAAAATACCATTTCAAACAAAAGGTAATCATGTGCATTTGATCTGATTTAACTGGAGTGCATGGTTATGAGATAATTATGTGAATGCTTGGCTAAAGAGATGCGTCTTTAATCTAGATTTAAACTGGGAGAGCGAGTCTGACCCCCGCACATTATCAGGAAGGCTATTCCAGAGTTTAGGAGCCAAAAGTGAACACACTCTCCCTTCTTTAGTTAACTTAGATATTCTAAGTACTACCAGAAGCCCAGAGTATTGTGATCTTAAAGAGCGAGATGGGTTGTAAGGCGATAGAAGATTAGTTAAATACACAGGATCTAAACCGTTTAGGGCTTTATAGGTTAGTAGCAATACTTTGTAATCAATACGGAACTTAATAGACGTAGAGATGATAAAATTGGTTATGATCATATTTTCTTGACCTAGTAAGAACTCTAGCGGCTGCATTTTGGACTAACTGTAGCTTGTTTACGGAGGATGCAGGACAACCAGCTAGTAATGCATTACAGTAATCTAGTCTCGAGGTCATGAATGCATGAACTAACTTTTCTGCATCAGAAACTGAAGCATATTCAGGAGCTTAGCAATGTTTCTGATGTGGCAGAAGGCTGTTTCTATAACATTAAAAATATGATTTTCGAAAGACAATTTGCTGTCTAATATAACGCCCAGGTCTTTAACTGTAGAGGATGAAGTTACAATACATCCTTTCAAATGTTTTTGGTCCAATAAGTAATACCTCAGTCTGATCTGAATTTATTAGAAGAAAATTACAGGTCATCCAGTATTTTATATCTTTTACACACAGAGTATCAACAACATACTTTTTTTTCAGGTGTTTCATTCCTGATATGAGGTGTAATGGCATAGAGTTTAATTTGTGATTGCTTTATTGTATTGTGTTCTACTGTACATTTTTATAATGGAGATACTATTATGTTAAGTTACATGTAAGATACTTATTTAAGTTTTAAGGTTTACAGAGGTATGGCTACATTGAGTGTTGTGTTACATCCAGTATTTGACACTGGAATTATAATTCTTTAAAGGTGGGGTATGTGATTTGCAAAACAGCTGGCAGATTTTGAAAATTCACAACTCAAATGGTCCTACCTTCATTCCTTTGACTCCACCCATTCAAAGAACATGGACATGGATGGGGGGGGGGGGATGGTACGACCGATTGATTGACGCACTTACTGTCCAATGATTCTAGGTGGTCTTGGAAATGATTGGCTGGAGTTTTTCGAGTCCTGCCCGTTCCACAGATGATTAAATTGCTCAATTTTTATTTCAGTGCTTCTAACTCAGTGGCTGTAAGTGGGTTAGGAATAGGATTTTAAGTGATTTTGAAAAAAATGGCCAAAAAAGAGAATTACATACCCCACCTTTAACTTTGAGCAGTTGCACTTTAAATTTAATTTTGAATGGTGCTGACTAATTAAGTTTTATATGGCTAGGTTAAGCACAGTGCTACAGCTTAATTGTTTAAGAGGGAGAAAAAGATGGTTTTGGATCGGTATTGGCAGATACTCGACGCTGTGGTATCGGAGATGAAAAAGTGGTATCGAGCCACCCCTAATAAAGACGAAATGGAAATTGTCTTGAAAACTGCCGTTAGACCCTGTCCGCGACCAGACATCCAAGGGGTGCTAATAAAAGTACAATTTGGAGGGACAGGGTCAGTAAACAGACTTGGGTTGCCATCTTTTGTCCAAGTGTCAGTCATGAAGAGAAAGTCCAGATTATGTGAAGTAAAGTAGTCATGTAAAATAAAGGTATTTTTAAGCAATAATCGAACATTTAGCAATGCCATCCTCAGACGCGCAGATCCACAAACGGGTTCTAGTCCACGGTTGAGCAGGTGAAGATGTTGCGTATTCACTCCATCACGTCATGTCCGGGAAAAAGAGTACTGTAAAGGCCTATCGAAAATCCCAGGAACAATAGGACGAACCCATCGATAAGAGACATCCTGAATGCGCCAAACTGCACGTAGCCACGATACCCCAAAGTAGTTTTCAGTTTAAGTGCAAGACCTCTCTGCTTGCCACGGCGCCTACGGCATTTCCTCAATGTAACAAGAGGCCGTTGACGCAGGTAGTCGGGGATATCCGACAGGAACGGCTGAGGATATGAAAAAAAGACATCCGAGACAGTGTAGTTGAAGTCCAAAACTGCTTTTCTAATCTCTATCAGAGATTGCCGGTCGTATATAAGTGTGTCTGAGTGATAAGCTAAAATTGTATTAAAAAAACGACCACAGCACCAGGAACAACAGATGGCATGCCAAACACAACGGCGCCATCATGTGATCCTCTCGATTATTTGTTTGTTTATTTAAAATCCATGAGAGACTGGCCAGCAGGGTAAAACCAAAAGACATGCAACCAAGGTCAAAATCAAAGAACATGAAGCCAAAGGCATTCTCAGAAATGCAGTATGACACTAGGCAAGACTTATTTGCTTGTCTGGCAGTTACAACTCAGTAACAGCAGCCAAAACAAAATCTAATATAAAGTCCAGGAGGGTCACGAGCCCAACTAAAGTAAACACTGATCATCATAATGGTGTGACTCTTTCCGTCAGTTATTCTGCTTGTTGACAGCAGGTGTTCATCACTAATGGTCAATCATCACTCAATGAATCACTTACGGTAATCATCTCATTAACTTTAACAGTGATTCTGAGTTAATTTGAACACTCTTGAGTGTGGACTCAAATAAACTCTGAGGAGAGTTAATTTAACACGGGAGGTTTTGCTGTGTAGCCACTGTACTAATAAAAACCTTGGATTGTTTTAGTTATTTCCTATGAGTTTGCTGAGAGGCTCGGCTCTGGCTGCTATTAAAGTCTTTACACACAATTCTAAAGACCTCTAAATAGTTTGTTTCCATTTGTACTCTAGGTTACGAGTTTCTCTCTTGATCATCATATGAAAATAATGATTTTGAGTTTGATCAGTATGTTATAAATGCCTTGTAATGATGATGATGTTTGTCTTCAGATGTTGACCATGAGAGCGCAGATGGATGTGATCTGCTGTAAATCAGTAGGAACGGATCTGTCAATGCTGGATATTGAGGATTTCATCACTGAAATCTGTCAGCTGAAGAAAGAGGTGGCGTCACTGGAGGCAAAGCTGAGAGAAAGAGGAGACAAACCCAACAGAGAGGTTTGTATATGATTCATTTGAATCGCCTGTCAGTTTGTCCAATGATATTAGGCCTCTTTTAACCAATTTAGATTCCAAGTAAAAGTCATGAGCACAATGTCAGAGTCAGCTAATATATGTTGTTTTGTACTGTCAGAATTCAGTCTTGAAGATCAGAGATCAGAGATCCAGAGACACACAGGACTCAGAGCTCAGCCTCAGTTTACTGTGTTATACTGAGACTCAAGATCATGGATCCGCTGATCAAACCTCTGACTGTAACGCTGGAGAACAGCAGATGAAGATGTGCTCCGTCAAACTGGAGGACTGCAGGAACCTGAACGAGAGACGAGGAGAAGAAACCACAGCAGAGGAACAACAACAGAGCCATGAGGAGGAGGAGATTGACTATGATGAGAATTATGGGAATACGGAAGAGAAAGATGGGACAGAAGCTCAGGATTCAGTCTGGAGATCCAGAGACACACAGGACTCAGAGCTCAGCCTCAGTTTACTGTGTTATACTGACGCTCAGGATCATGGATCCGCTGATCAAACCTCTGACTGTAACGCTGGAGAACAGCAGATGAAGATGTGCTCCGTCAAACTGGAGGACTGCAGGAACCTGATCGAGAGACGAGGAGAAGAAACCACAGCAGAGGAACAACAACAGAGCTTTAAGGAGGAGGATGATGACTATGATGAGGTTGATGAAGATCAGAATAATGATGATGAGTTTATACCTGCAGGTGTGTTTCTTTCATGATATTTGTTTGTTTTTCATGATACTTGAATGGGATTCATTGGTCATTCAGCAGAGACTCTTAGGATCAGGTTCAATATTGGCTGTTGGTCTCTGATGATCCTGATCAGGTTTGACAGCAGATCATATGAGGAATTTGTGTACATAATGGCAAATTCTAGTAAAGCAGGAAAACTTAGCGACTTAGGAAGTGCTATGTTGAGTTTGTTTGTTGAGCTGCACAATTTGGCCAAAATGGGTGGCAAGTGTTGCATTTCCAAATCCACATTAGGCGAGAGTTTATTTAATTAAATTACAGCCTTTGCGAATTGATAACCGCAACAAACTATTTTGCAGTTTTGATTTTATTAATCGTTAATCCCTAGAGGTTTGGCTAATAGACGTTATTACAGAATGTATGTATGATGCGTGAATGGTACCTTAACACTTTTGATTATGTTTTAGATTTCAAAATTGTATTACCATTTCATTCCTTTCAGATGAGACTGGCGGTTCATCTACTGATGAAGATGAAGAAACGGCCTCGTTATCAAAAGAGCAGCTGAAGGTCATGAGTTTTTCCTGCATCACCTGTGGGAAAACAATGAGCTCACAGGGACATTTAGCGAGACATGAGAAAACCCACACAGAAGAGAAAGATTTCACCTGCAAGAGATGCAACATCAGCTTTACAACCTTAGAAGAGAAGAGACGTCATTCAAAAGAGCACAGCGTGAAGAAGGAGTTTCGCTGTGAAGAGTGCGGGAAGGATTTTTTCATTTCTAAGTGTCTAAAAGCTCACATGAAAATTCACACGGGCATAAAGCGTTTTCACTGCAGCGAGTGCAAAAAGTATTTCATCACCAAAGGGAATCTTGATGCTCACATGCGAATCCACACGGGCGAAAAGCCGTACAAGTGTCCTCACTGCGAGAAGAGTTACAACCACGGATCCCATCTGACGATCCATTTGCGCGTTCACACCAATGAGAGGCCGTACCAGTGCAGCGAATGTGGGAAAACCTTTAAAGCTGGAAGTTGTCTATGGTCACACCAAAAAATACACTCTGAGGAAAAACCGTATCAGTGTTCACACTGTGATCATCGATGTCGTCACAAATCTTCTTTAATTTCTCATGAGAGGACTCACAGCGATGAGAGGCCGTACAAGTGCAATGAATGCGGGAGAACCTTTAAGGATTTACGTTCCCTAAGGCCACACCGAAAATTACACTCTGAAAAACCGCATCAGTGTTCAAACTGTGATAAACGTTTCCATAGTAAATTCTCCCTGATATGCCATGAGAGGATTCACACTGGAGAGAAACCGTACCTGTGCTCCTACTGCGGGAAGAGCTTTTTCAATCCAGGTACTCTCAAAAGTCATCAGATGCTCCACACGGGAGAAAGACCGTATCACTGTAGTGATTGTGGGAAGAGTTTCAAACATAACCGTAACTTAGTGTTACACCAGAGGATTCATACAGGTGAAAAACCATTCAAATGCTCATATTGTGGCAAGACATTTGTTGGATTACATGTCCTCAAGGTCCATGAGCGAGTCCATACAGGAGAGAAGCCTTACCACTGCTCCATCTGCGACAAGAGATTCCCTTATTTTAGTAGTTTTCAGACCCACCAGAAGAAACACGCTAAAGAACAAACTGCCCCAGAATCATCATAGTGTCTTTTCATCAGTAAATCTGGATAAAGACTCATTCAGCTCATCCTGGAACTGTACATTGAGCTCTTTCTGGCAGTAGGGGGCAGTGTCACATTGAGATTTCATGTGGATTAGAAGTACAGATGGATAGAGTTAATGCTGTGACTGCAGTGTCTGACAGAGTAGGACAATGTTTGTACGCTCAGCAGCTAAAGATAACCATAATCCACTGTGAGGATCGTGCCAATTGAAGTTCCTCGCATGACCAGAAGATGGCGCCCACAGCTCAATCATCCATCCATCCATTTTCCAAACTGCTGGTCCAATGTGGCTACAGCGGAATATAATACAGGTGTAGATTCCTTTTTAATTGATTATTAAATTGTTTAAATAAGGTTTATACATAGTTTCCATGACAGAGTTCAAGATAAATCCTTTCATCTTACTACTGGAGCTGCCAGTTTACTTAGTTTCAAATTATTATTAAACAGCTCAAACTATGCAGAAGCAGAAGCCCTTCCAGTGCACTCAGTGTCTGAATCCACCCACTCGTTTTCATTCACTCCTTCAAGTGAACTATATTAGTGGACTAATGTAGGGAATAGTGAATGGGTTTATGGGGGCGATTTCGAACACTTTTTCTTGAGGTTGACAACTAGTGCTATTAAAAATAATATAGTATTGCACGACATTGTTAAACATGAATCATGAAAGAGATTAAAGTGAGAGACTGCCAGTTGCACCCACTTTGTTAGTTTTTATTGTTGCATGTTCCCTTTTGATTCGGCTAACTTGAGTTGCCAATGCTTCTGGGGAAACCCTTCCTCCAAATACTAGTGAAGCCTTATTGAATCACGCCAGTAACACTGGCCAATGGTATTCAAGCGTGCCAAATATGAGAAGGGCTTCCCTCTCTATATAATACGCTGTCTGAACGTCATCCATTCAGAATCTTTTCCTTCAGCCAACCTTCTGAAAGGCAAGAAGCTTATAAACACCCTTTGGACAAGGATGACCTCTCGCAATTGCCTCTCCTGTGCAGAGCCAATCGAACCTTCGGATTGCCACGAGTCATGTGTCTTCTGCCTGGGTCGTGCTTGGGGTGTCGAACTGCTCCCACTGTGGAGATGTGAGCCTCTGTACTCTCAGGTTCTGTGTGGCCCTCGTTCTAGGTGAAGAACTTGCTCAGCTCTCTTGAGCCGAGGAGGGAAATGCCGCGGGCTTCTGATGTGGACCTGTCAGGTCAGGTGATGAGCTCGCGCCGGCTCAGCGTCCATGTGCCTCTCACGCCCTGTTGCAGTTCCAGTGCGCTTCATGACCACTGATGTCTGCCCCTCCTCAACGCGAAGGATGTGCTGTCCTTCGGAGCTATGTAAGGCGCGGAGTATGATGCCATTTCGGTGGCAGCGTCTGCAAACGACGAGTGGTCCAACAATCCGCTGGATTATATTGCTCCCCACGGGAGGGGACCTCCATCATAGTGATGTCGAGCTCCTGTGTCCTGTCCAAGGTAGTTGATGAGTTCTGTTTAGAGTGGGCGCCTCCTGCTGAGCCGACCAGAAGCCGTCTGGACGATTGGTTCCTCCAGTCGGACCGCAGCTGGAAAGACACCCCTTGGAGACCCGGTCCCTATTTCTCAGAGATTCACAACGAAATATCAAAGTTGTAGAATATGCCACTCACGAGTCGAATGCACAATCTGGGATCCTCTCTCCTGTCTTCTGTGGACGGCGCTGACTGAGTGGGTTCTGGTTCCTCAAGAACCAATGAGGTTCATTCTCGTGTTACGCAGCACGTTTGAGCTTCAGCAAGAACCAATGAGGTTCATTCTCGTGTTACGCAGCACGTTTGAGCTTCTGCCTGAACCAATGAGGTTCATTCTCGTGTTACGCAGCACGTTTGAGCTTCAGCAAGAACCAATGAGGTTCACTCTCGTGTTACGCAGCACGTTTGAGCTTCTGCAAGAACCAATGAGGTTCATTCTCGTGTTACGCAGCACGTTTGAGCTTCTGCAAGAACCAATGAGGTTCACTCTCGTGTTACGCAGCACGTTTGAGCTTCTGCAAGAACCAATGAGGTTCATTCTCGTGTTACGCAGCACGTTTGAGCTTCTGCAAGAACCAATGAGGTTCATTCTCGTGTTACGCAGCACGTTTGAGCTTCAGCAAGAACCAATGAGGTTCATTCTCGTGTTACGCAGCACGTTTGAGCTTCAGCAAGAACCAATGAGGTTCACTCTCGTGTTACGCAGCACGTTTGAGCTTCTGCAAGAACCAATGAGGTTCATTCTCGTGTTACGCAGCACGTTTGAGCTTCAGCAAGAACCAATGAGGTTCATTCTCGTGTTACGCAGCACGTTTGAGCTTCAGCAAGAACCAATGAGGTTCATTCTCGTGTTACGCAGCACATTTGAGCTTCAGCAAGAACCAATGAGGTTCATTCTTGTGTTACGCAGCACGTTTGAGCTTCAGCAAGAACCAATGAGGTTCACTCTCGTGTTACGCAGCACGTTTGAGCTTCAGCAAGAACCAATGAGGTTCATTCTCGTGTTACGCATCACGTTTGAGCTTCAGCAAGAACCAATGAGGATCATTCTCGTGTTACGCAGCACGTTTGAGCTTCAGCAAGAACCAATGAGGTTCACTCTCGTGTTACGCAGCACGTTTGAGCTTCAGCAAGAACCAATGAGGTTCATTCTCGTGTTACGCATCACGTTTGAGCTTCAGCAAGAACCAATGAGGATCATTCTCGTGTTACGCAGCACGTTTGAGCTTCAGCAAGAACCAATGAGGTTCACTCTCGTGTTACGCAGCAGGTTTGAGCTTCTGCAAGAACCAATGAGGTTCATTCTCGTGTTACGCATCACGTTTGAGCTTCTGCAAGAACCAATGAGGTTCATTCTTGTGTTACGCAGCACGTTTGAGCTTCAGCAAGAACCAATGAGGTTCATTCTCGTGTTACGCAGCATGTATGAGCTTCAGCAAGAACCAATGAGGTTCATTCTTGTGTTACGCAGCACGTTTGAGCTTCAGCAAGAACCAATGAGGTTCACTCTCGTGTTACGCAGCACGTTTGAGCTTCAGCAAGAACCAATGAGGTTCATTCTCGTGTTACGCATCACGTTTGAGCTTCAGCAAGAACCAATGAGGATCATTCTCATGTTACGCAGCACGTTTGAGCTTCAGCAAGAACCAATGAGGTTCACTCTCGTGTTACGCAGCACGTTTGAGCTTCAGCAAGAACCAATGAGGTTCATTCTCGTGTTACGCATCACGTTTGAGCTTCAGCAAGAACCAATGAGGATCATTCTCGTGTTACGCAGCACGTTTGAGCTTCAGCAAGAACCAATGAGGTTCACTCTCGTGTTACGCAGCAGGTTTGAGCTTCTGCAAGAACCAATGAGGTTCATTCTCGTGTTACGCATCACGTTTGAGCTTCTGCAAGAACCAATGAGGTTCATTCTTGTGTTACGCAGCACGTTTGAGCTTCAGCAAGAACCAATGAGGTTCACTCTCGTGTTACGCAGCACGTATGAGCTTCAGCAAGAACCAATGAGGTTCATTCTTGTGTTACGCAGCACGTTTGAGCTTCAGCAAGAACCAATGAGGTTCATTCTCGTGTTACGCAGCATGTTTGAGCTTCAGCAAGAACCAATCAGTTGCATCATTTTTTCATTGTTGAATGGATTTTATTTAAACAAGAGCCTAGCAGAATTATGAACTATCCATTTCATCACTGTTCTTCCAGAGCATTTGTGTCACCATGTAAGGTAAGATATCTACTGGGTAGAAATGAAACCTCGAGGTATAAAAATGTGTGAGGGTTTTATTGTGGTCAGATCAGTGTGTGATTATAGGATAAAAGTATGTTTATAGGATAATTGGCATATTGACCTCATGTGAAGACAAAACTCTGCCACAGCTTCTTTTAGGGATTATTAAATATTTACTTAAAAAAACATGGCAGTACCACATCATAAATTGATAATTACCCCTTATTTCCCTCAGATTGTATAAATCTGAACTTATTCAGACATGGAAATACAATAATACATGACACGTACAGTAACGTTACATTCAGAAATCAAGTATAGTTGTAGACTGAGCATAACAAATCAACTTAAAAAAATAACAGCTTTTTCTTCTAAAGATACAAAATATCCATTGTGGAAAATGTAAAATAAAGCATTTTTTTCTATCAAATATCATCATTTCACATACAATAGATTGTAGAAAACATTTGTGTTGCAGAAGCAAGAGTTTCAAAACTTTGGCATTACCTTGATCTTCTTACAAAATCACTTTGTTCTTAAAATGAGGACACTAAAGCCCTAAGTATACGTTAGTTTTGACACAATCGCATAGCCTTAAATTATACCACACTTAATGGCGTGCGCGAACACTGGCGGTCAATGCATGCGTCATCTTCCTTTCTCTGCAATTGTTATAACCCATTAAAAAGTCTTTAAACTGGAGTTGGGTGAATCTCTTAACCCCCTGACAGAAACGCTTGTCAATACTAGAAGTGTAATTAGAGCAACAAATTCAAGGCGCATACATGCTTATGTTTAAATCTCTATGGTCTTCATAGTATAGTTTCAGGACTAGTATTACTTGGATTTTTAAGAGGATAGGTCTTTGTGAACTTAATTAAGACCTGCTCTGTGCAATACAACATCTGTTAAATTAGCTTCATTAATCTAAAGTACCTCACCTGTTTCCCACATAAATAGAGGTAAAATTTCCCAACAGCTTAAGGACGTAAAGTGGCGTGTAAGTGCAGATCACATAAACCTGCATCTGTGATTAATAATAGATTAAGGATTCAGATTAAGGCTTATTCTTAAGGCAGACTGGAGACTAGTTCTGCAAATATGTTCACTGTTCTTATACAAGCAAATGAAAGCTGCCTTTTGCATGTAACGTAGGACGTTTTCCACTAAAGGCACGACAAAGTACAGCTAAAGTGTCTCATGTCCATTAGAGGAAGAAAACGGACCTACACATTTGATTAATTTAGCTGTTGATATGTTTCAAATCCGCCTCCAGTGTGACGAGCCCACACCTGAAATATTCTTGCTTAACAGACAGAAAGAAAGCAGTTTAAGATCTTCTCAGTGGAGAGCTGTCCCATGTGCTCTGTGAGAAGTTGCGTTTCCATGTGTCTTTAAAGGTCAAACATCACTAGAGATTCTCCATGACGTGACAGGCGCTCTATATCTTGGACTCTGCTGTGGTCTGATCGCTCCGTAGAGGTCGCTGTAAAGGTCAGAGGACACATTTAGAAGCTTAACCACAATCTAGTGATGCACTGAAATTACATTACTCAACATCTATTGATAAATATATTTGTCAAAATGCTATTTTTTTCAACCTGATTAAAAAATTCATGCATATTGAATTGCTTTTCTGGGGTAAATGTAACGTTACGTGACCGTTTACAAGCTGTTTTATTGACATCTTTCCACGGTTGAAACATGGAGCAAATACATGAGACAGGATTGCTTTCAGTAAGCACTGTTCAACGATCATGCACATTTACCTGACTGTTGCTGGACTGATTGGTGCTGAAATCTGAATATTTCTTCTCCTTATCTGAGCAGATCCTGCTAATCAGCTTGCAATACTCCTCTCTGACCTGAAGGGGGGCGACACAAAACAAGTTTAAAACACACTGCAAAGAACCAATGAGGTTCATTCTCCAGATACAGTCAAATGCTTTAAGCAGGGAGTCAAAAGTCTGTCTGTTTGACTGAGATTTGATGGATCTTTTAAGTTTAGTTTGAATCCAGACCATACTGTGTTTCCGTTTTTTGGTGTGTGTGTGTGTGTGTGTGTGTGTGTGTGTGTGTGTGTACCTACCTGTTTGGACAGCAGGCAGTGCATGATGAAGATGAGCGCCCCTGGAGGCTGTTGAGGATGGTGAAGAGGTACAACATGACCTCAGTCCCGTTCTCCTGGAAGAGGAAGCAGCCGAAAACCCACATCCCTCCAAGAACACACAACTGAGCCACTGCGGTCACTGTGAAACCCCTGAAAGTCACCAGGAATTGATTAGAAGTTGACCGAATCTATTTAGATTGTTCACCCAAAAGTAAAAGTTATGTCATCGTTTACTTAACCTCATGTCGTTCCAAACCCATAAGACTGTCAAACTCATCTCTTTTTGAACGTTTTGAGTTTTGGGTGAACAGACGTCCAATGAATGGAGGGGAATCTCTCAGATTTCATTCAAAATATCTTCATTTTGTGTTCCGAAGATGAACCAAAGTCTTACTGGTTTGGAATGACATGAGGGCGAGTAATTGATGACGTTTTGTGTGATCGACCCCTTTAAGAAATAAACACACACACACCTGATGTTGCGGAGTTTGGAGAGGTCCGGGTTGAGGCTGGAGAACTTTTCGGCCAGTTTCCACACGGTGATGATGAAGAACAAGCTGTTGAGGACGACAATGATGCAGACGGGCACGAAGAAGCTCCACATAAATTCAAGAGCGAGCCAACAGCTGGAGCACAAACACACAAAATAACCATTAAAACAGCTGGAAAGCAATCGCTCATATGGATGCTATAAACACACAGACAGCGCTCACTGTCGATCGGTGCCGTATCCCTGCGGATAAGAGACGGCAGAGATGATGACGATGACGAGAGGGACTCCGTATCCCACCGCATACATGTAGAGATGTTTTAATGTGGTGTGAAACACCAGCACAACCATCCGGTAGAGCTGGACCCCCTCCAGCAGCATCCAGCAGAACGCAGACAAGAAGAAGAAGTGGAGCAGCCCGGCCACAGCCGCACACGCCACCTGAGAGACAACGAAAAACACAATTTGTCTTTGTAGTTGCTTGTGATTCTCTACCTTTTAGACTTCAAGGCAGCGGGAGTCGCAGCACAGATCAGCAGCAGGAGTCAGATTTAATTTATCATGTGATGAGAGTGAGGCAAGTTGACTGACAAGATGGCGGAAGATTTGGTTTCGCGAAATGTAAAAGTGTCAAAAAAAAGTATGTTACTAAATTTAAAAAAGTAACTAAATTTGTCAATTTGAAAATATGTAATGTTCTAAGTAATTACAACTTAACTAAATCTGTGCAAAAAGACAACTCAAAAAGTTTAGTTGATTGAGCCCAATTTTTTTTTACAGTGAACCTTTTAGACTTCAAAGCTCCCGTATACAGGAGGTACAAGACACACACCTGATTGTGAGTGCTGGAGATCCCGCAGAGGAAGACGAGGTCTGCGATGAAGAGGCACACGCTCAGATGAAGATGAATGCTGGTTCGGGTTCCTTGGATGGAGCGGCAGAACCGGAACGTCAGGATACAGAGAAATAAACAGAGCAGAGACAGAACTAAACCCACTCGCGTGATCAACACCAGCTCAAACGAGTCCTGAGGGAGAGGAAGAGGAAAAATCATCATAATTTCATCTATCTGGAATAAATGTGTGAAATCTGAGTTTTTTCTGGGTCACAGATGTACCTGGACAGGGTAGAGGGCCATCAGTACAGCGAAGCTGCTGAGATGAGAGCAGGAACACGCTGTATGAGTCTCATTAGACCACGCCTCCTCACAGCCCCCCCCAGACCACGCCCCCTCAGCCTCATTCCAGTACACACATGAATAAGCCACGCCCTCAGACTCCGCCCTCTCCTGAAGAAGTGAGAAGAGAATGATTGACAGTTCAGAAAAGGTAAAAAATACATCAACGTCTGATTATCCGCATAAGCAGCCGGTGGGATGCTGGTATTCTCACCTATCTTTATCAGAGGCTTTATCAGATTTCTTTGGTCAAAAGACCATTATCAATTTAGGGTTTAGAAAAGTGAGTGCAGTTCTGTATTAAACAAAACTGTGTTTTTGTGTGTGTTCATTTACAAGTGTGACAAGACATCTAAACATTTAGTGTGGTTGTCAACAGGCATCCAGTTCTTACATATCATGCTGGCAAATGTTTGCCCAAGCAACATTTAGATCACTACAGCAATGATAAAAAAGCCATATCTCAGCACCAGATCAGAACATATTAGTAACATAGGATTGCGCTTTATTGGCTTGCCTAGCAATGCCCTAGCAACCACATAGCAGTGCCCTAGTAACATCAGCGTAATGGTGAAAACTAAAACATCATGCTTTCTAATGATATCTCCCAAGGGTAGCGTGTACAGAGTGAAAAAAAGCAATGGTCCTAGTACTGAGCCTTGTGGTACACCATACTGAACTCGTGATCGATATTACATTTACTGCTACAAACTTATAATGGTCAGATAAGTATGGTGTGTGTGTGTGTGTCCAGTGAGATCGGTGTGTGTGAGTGAGCAGATATGTCAGCATCTTCACCTGCTCGTGTGTAAAGATGAGCGTCACCGGCTCAGACAGCTGATTGGTTTCTGGATTACTGACGACGGCCGTCACCACCTTCGAGTTGAGCTGATAAGTGATGTTTCTCTCTCTATCGTCTGATCTCTCTCTGCTCATCGTGTGAAAATGATCGCTGGATGAGTTCATATCTTTATAACTGACCAGCGCCACAAAAGCGAAACCTAAAGGAAAACGACATTCACATCTGGTCTTGAATGCACTGATGCTTTCATAAGTACATATATATGTGCATGTGTGTATTTGTACCTGGATATGATTCCCCTACAACTGTTTCCCAGTTGGTTTTGAAGAGGGCGGAGTCTGTGCTCAGAGTGACACGCCCACTGGGCGGAGCCTGACCCCGCCGGACTGCAACCTCAGCGACTGTGATTCACACGATCATACAGAACAACTGATTAATTAAGCAATCTTAACTAAACACACAGTACGTTTCATGAATTAATGTTTGTGTCTCACAGGTGTTGTGCGTCTCCATCCTGGTCACAGGCTCTTTAAGCTGAGGGCCAATCAGACGCATGCTGCTCTCCACCGCGCCCAGAAACTGACTCAACGTCTCGCCGTCAGCGATGTTTCCATCCGACAGCAGATCATCGGTGGCGGTGAACAGGTTCTGGAGACAAACACAATGAGACAGAGGAATATTCAGCTCCATCATCAAGTTACCACGATTTCAACACCAGAAATGCAGAAGAAACAAGAGGAAGCTGCAGTTTAACCTCCAGTAACTGTTCTCCGGTTTGACGGCCTCCATCTGTATCACTCAGAGACTCACAGCTGTTCCTCAACAGCGCCAGTAAATCCTTCAACTAGAAGAACACACACAGTTTATTCGCCAGAAAATACTACTGAGAATAATCACAAAGGGACAGAAATTTTACCTTTTCCTCCATTTCAGACTGAAAATTAAACTCGTCACAGCTCGTCTCTGCGCACATAAACACAACACAATTAATCACACTTAAACTAGCGCATACATTTTGACAAGAGCACACGCTACTTGATCACTAACCGATGCATTTTGACTGGTTGTTGCCGTAGTTACTGTAACCCTGGTGACATTTGCAGATGAAGCTGCCTGGATGATTTGTGCACGCTGCGTTTGTGCCGCAAACATCTGGATCTTCTTCACACTCATTGATGTCTGAGAGAGAGAGAGAGAGAGAGAGAGTCTGTCAGTCACATGAATGCAGATTGCTTTGATAACATCTGTTTATTTAATAATATTGCAATGGTTTTGATGTTTAGACAGCAGACACACACGGCATGTTATGATGTTTAATGTGTCAAACACACACAGGGTCAGTATCATTAGCAGCATCAGCACACTGACGCTCACCTGTACAGGTGCCGTTCTCACGTTTATCAAACCCTGGAGAGCAGATGCACAAGAAACTGCCATGTGTGTTAGTGCAACTGCTGTGAACTCCACACACCGAGGACACACACTCATCCACATCTGCAGCGAACACACACACAGAGACGCGGGTTTCATTCACACATAAAGAAGTGAGATGACTGAGTTTAATGATGTTTTATCAGCTTGAAAAACGTATTAATCCTATTCGACGGCTGAATGATTATAAATAGCAACTCATCCTATTTGTGTAGCATATTATTTTATTTTTGTATGATAAACCCAATACATTTGTAAAGATGTAAAAAATGGCAAGAGACACTTTCTGTCACAATGCAACTCGACTGATGACCCAGAGCTGATGCCAATCGTTCTATGACGCCATTTCATCTTATGCAAATGCAATGTTTATGTAATGTTTTCCTAGATGATAAACGAACCGTACCTGCATGCAAAGTCATAGTGATATCATGTGGCAATGTGGCATACTACAGGTTCACAGCGTACGGTATGCTAATGTTTCAGTCCACACACACAGCCCACTGTTAATGCTGAGCTGTGGCTATAACTGATACTGTGAACCTCCTCATGTTTCAGTGTTTAATGTTTCATTCAATCATATGCTTAAAAAACTATAATGCATCACATGGATCTCGGGCGGTTATAATCAGGGGTCAGAAATTAACCAGGGCTTGAACTAAAGTTACAAAAATGCCTGATCTGATAATTATATCCATATTTAGTTATGGGTTTAAACACCATCCCTGCAAAAGAAATATGTTCTAAGAATATTTTCCATTAAGCTGTAAAAACACAATTTCTGAAAGATCAAATCGTCCAGTTTTTTTAAATGTTTAAGGGGAACATTCCATTTGATCATTTTGCAAACGTTACTTTTAAATGTTCTCTGAACATTCCGAAACAAGCAACATTTAAACAAATGTTACGTTTAACCGTTTCAGGTCAAATAGTTCCATGACCGATGTATATTATTAGATGATGAATGTTTTATTAACGTCACTGGAAGAAGGGTTGTTCATAACTTTAAAAGAATGTACTGAGAATGCTCTCTGTAAACCACTTTAACTGCCACTAGAAATGTCCCATAAAGGGAAAGAAATAATGAAAGCTAAACATTTGTTCTGGAAGGCACATATTGACCCTTAATAAAAAAAGGTAATTTCTGACACTGAAGTTCTGTGGTTTGATTAACAGCAATACGAGTGAGGCCGCTCACCTGCACACGATGAGTTTAGTCCTGCATCATGATAATATCCTTCACGACACGAGCAGTTATAAGAGCCAGCGGTGTTCACACACTCCATATCACTGGAGCATGTGTGTGTCTTCTCAGTACACTCATTAAAGTCTGTTGGGGGAGTAGTAGTATAATTAATTATAGTATTTTAATCATAGTAGTGATTTTATCACATAAACCCGTCTCGTACCCACACACTGTCCGGGTGTTGTTGCTGTGAAATTGGGTGGATTTGATTGAAATCCTTCATCACAGGTGCAGTAGTAACTTCCATGTGTATTGAAACACCGAGCGTTTTCTCCACACGGACTCGGCGTCACACACTCATCTTCATCTGTGAGGCAGGAATCAAGAAAGAAATATTACAAAGTTTAAAAACTACAGTTACACAAATTCCCTCTTTTAAATGACATACAGAGCATTAACTGTGTATTATGCACATAATGAAAAAAACATATTGTGTTAAAACCACAGGCTCATTTACCGACACAGGTCCTATTTATTCTTTTGAATCCAAAGCCACATCCACGAGACTCACTAGACAGCAGGAACAAACCTGATGAAGAAAAAGAAAACAAGATCTGTAGAATTATCTTTGTACATTCAGAAATATTTCCATAAGTACATCTGAAAACTCTCCTGTCAGGTCAAATTCAACTTTAAACCTAAATTAAGTTCCAGTCACATCGGGCAGAATTTATTGCTTTAAGCAGCTAGGTTGTGTTACATTATGTATTATGAAATCAATTATTGATTCTTCTTGAACGGTTCATAAAGCGATCTGGCTCGTAAGAGTCGCTGGAATCCATCTACACTGGTTGCGCTTGCGCTGTAATTTTTGATCCTCTAAAATAACCTACTCGTAAAAGTCATTTATTTGTGAATCAGAGTCTACGCTACATCTAGCCGTGCTGTGTTAGCTTGTGTGTTTTCTGCAACAAAACTCAACAGAAAGACCTTTTCTGACCATTATTCAAGTCATCATTAGCTCAATTAAGACTGTAAGCTCAATAAAATCACAGTTTATTTTGCAGTGACTGTAGATTCAAGTAGGGATGCACCGATATTACAATTTTGCCCGATAACCGATAACCCTTTGTATTTGAAAGCGATAACCGATATATTGGCCAATAAATCTAAATAAAAAAATGTTTTTTTTTTTGCATTTTTGAGACCCTGCTTAAAAACCATTAAAAGCCATGACCCTAGTACACAATTATGTTCTTCTCATTTTAATTTTATGTAGCTTATTTGACAGGCCTGCTTTGCACTTACCCGTATTTTCCGGACTATAGGTCACTTTTTTTCATAGTTTTGCTGGTCCTGCGACTTATAGTCAGGTGCGACTTATATATCAGAATGAATTCATACTGACTGAGATGAAGCAAGAGAAAACATTACCGTCTGCAGCCGCGAGAGGGCGCTCTAGTTAGCGGAGTTGTTCAGAAGCGACACAGAGGAAGAACTCAATGGATTCAGTGTTGAGGAATGAGATCGGGAGCTTGGTGAACTTGCTGACCGCTAACTTGTTGGACTCGCTGGATAATGTTAGTTTAGCATATTCATCCTCAGGTATATGTTCTTTATTACTGTTAATGTGTTACGCTAACACACCGGACACTATTCAGCTGTTGTTCTGTGTGCTATTGTCGAGCTGAATAACTTGGCCTTTCCAGATTAAATGTCTGTTCTTGGTCTTGGATTTTGTAAAATCAATTTCTAAATAAACTTATATATGTTTTTTTCCTCTTCATGATGCATTTTTGACTAATGCAACTTATACTCCGGAGCGACTTATAGTCCGGAAAATACGGTTACCGTATCATATTTCAAGTAATTCAGAAACATCATGTTGAACAGTGCGCATCTGAAGTGTCCTCAGCTGAAGGAAATAATACATTATTTATCAGCTTTAATATATCGGCCAAATTTTCTTACCGGGACGATAATGATAACATTGAAAATGAACATATATCGGCAGATACCGATATTGTGGCCGATATATCATGCATCCCTGGTTGTAACAGGACATGAGTGATGCACATGCACAACTTTGCAGTGAAGCGGTTCCCTTAGACCAACCTCGAGATAGAGAGAAGAGGACGAATGCACCGTTTGCATTGTTGATTGTCAAGAATAGGCTATTTTATCTGCCTTATTTTGTGCTCAATACGAGGGCAGAATTCAAAAAGTATTCTAACAAAACTGTAATTGAGATCTGAATATGGGTACTCGGAAACGACGCAACAAGGGCTGAATACAGTTCTTGGATCTTACATAACGCCTGCGCATGAGTTTCCGTTACAGCGTCCCTGAAAATAATGTTAATTTTGTTAACGAAATCAATAATGAAAAATGTTCGTCAAAAAGCTTTTTTACCATGACTAAGACTAGACGATGACGAGGACGACACCAACGTCATTAAACAATAACTGTGACTATATGAACATTTCACTTCCATGATGGAAAAAGATTAGGTTCATGAGTAAATGGTTTCACTGAGTGAGCCTCAAATTCCACTTTTAGTGTGTAAGCTTTTTTTATTTCTTTTTTACTGTAAAAGGATACATTTTCTGCCCAGTGTTTTACTTAATATTTGCAACCTAGCAACCATGCGCACACACTTTCTCTACACTGCGGAAGAAGCACTGATGACCTAAAAAACACTGTCAAACATGTAGGCCGGAGTTCAGTGGCCTTTATTTGAGATATCCTGCTTATATGAAAGAGTCGCGCAGTCGGTCTGTTCTGTCACGAGCCGCTGTGCTGTTTGTGTGTCTACATCTGTGATCAAACCCTCAGTGATGAACTGTAATATATACAAACATGGATCTTGACTATTGTTTGTATTTTATTTGTCTTTCTTGCTGTTGTTTTTAATAGGAAAAATTTCAAAAAAAAATTAAATTTGGAATTTCATTAAAGTTATTAGAATTACTATTAGGAATTTCACCGTTTTCATTTTTGAGAGAAGTCTGTTGTTTTACCAGTTTTCATAATGTAGAGAGTGTGATTTATACTGTATAAAAAATAGCCTATAACACTGCCTATAAAATAGCTGACAAAATGAACAACACTACCTGCATTCAAACAGAACATTCTGTACATAGAACACTTTCACATACAAACAACCCTATCCAAATGTGTACGTGTTCCGGAAACCACAGATGCGCCGAAGATGCCCTACAATGTACTGTGTAAACGCTGTGGTTAATGTGTCGAGCGGTTCTACGGACTCAACCAGCAGCTCTTTCCTCAACTCTCAGAATAATCTGTACATCTGCAGAACGAGAGAGCATGCACTTCACACCATTTTCAGTTGTGCTGTTTTTTTAGGGTTTTTTTTGCAGAAAACAGAGCGAGAGATGCAACGCAACGCATAACTTTCCACCCAGCACTCACACTCAAGTCATGCTTTTTTCTTTTTTTGGTTAATGTTGCTATACGTGTTCATCTTATCAGTCTCAAATCAAATGTCTAAACCTACTAAACAAAAACAAAGATGAGTTACTAAGTAAAACTATTGAGTGGTTTTGTGCCTTCACTTTCATATCTGGGTTTCAGTTTGACTGTTGGTGGTGAAATATTTCATTTGCATATATGGTGCTGTACCCTTGAGTTGTGTGGTTACTTTTTTTCCAGTGGTACAAATAAAAGTAATGGACATG